>JADRCD010186795.1:0-21351 GCA_019843815.1 Montemys delectorum | reverse complement strand
ACAACAACAACAACAACAACAACAACAACAAAAAGCACCTGGCCCAAAAGTTATTGTGTAGACTGTAATGCAAATGAGTAAATGTTACTTCTGAAATTGTCACTACACTCTGATAGCATTGCTACCTTCCCTTCCCCCTTCAGCTGCCTTCTAACCAAAGAAGGTGGAGGCACAGAACGGCTAACTCCACAGTTTCAGGTGACTTAAAGGCATATTCAAAACAATATGAAATCAGGACACTTGAATAGAGCTGACGACTGATTTTTAAGGAGAACAATGACTATCAGTATCATCCATCAACAGGACTGGTAAAGAGTAAAAATGCATTGTTTCCAGAAATCCACTCTAGTCTTAAAACAACCCCCTCCCCCCACCTTTCCTTTTTCCCTCACTGCTGTATTAACACCTTCCTGCAATCAACTAGCTAAAAAGCATTCCCAATCTGGTAACACAGTGCCCCCTGGTGTTCACCACAGAGCTAGAGTGGGTTAGTTAACTGAAAGGGTTCAAGCACTGCACCATCTAGGGCAAAGTCCACAGGATACATGGATTACAACCCTGACTTTGCCTCTAAGCAAAACTACTACAGGTCCTGAAATATACACTGGTAAGTCCACAATCCAACTTCTGTTCATGAAAATGAGAACAAAAAAATGTAATGGTTGAAATAGATATATGAGCACATCTGCTACTATAAATGAGTATGCTGAGATCAAAGTTAGTGATTATATTTTTGGATTATAAAAAGAATATGAGATAACTCATCATCTGTGTATGTGTCTAGATACAAACATACACACATCCTAATATGTCTGCAACACTGTGAAGCAAGGATCCGCCCCCCCCAACTAAAAAATTTAAAGTAATAACAATCAAAAATATAAAGAAAAGGACAAGCACACTTTACACTAAGGATTATTTTTGGGAGGCCAGTGGGCAGTTCTGAAGATTCTGGGCATTGAAATCAGGCCACAGGACTAACTTGGCAATAGCATCTTATATCAGTTGAGCCAACTTGCTGCCCACTCTGAGTTTCTTTTTTTATTTTTTGATTTTTCGAGACAAGGTTTCTCTGTGTTGTCCTGGCTATCCTGGTACTCACTCTGTAGACCAGGCTGGCCTCGAACTCAGAAATCCACCTGCCTCTGCCTCCCAAGCGCTGGGATTAGAGGCATGCACTACCACCGCCCAGCTCACCCTGAGTTTCTTAATAAAATATAACAAAAACATTTTTTTACTAGACTCACAAAAGTTTATTTGATTTTTAAATAAAGAGAGATACTTAACTCTATTAAATAATTTCTGCAGTATTTTAGGCCATCTGGGGTCCTCTCAAACTATGTACATACTAACAGAACCCAAAAGCTTGAAACTAAAACAAGCATACTGGCTATGCTGCAAGACCTTAAAGTGTGCTTTCATTCATGTATTACAACCCTACAAGGTGTCAACATTTCCAGTCTACAAATCTGCAAAAGACACAGAAAAGTCAAGCAATTGCTCTAGAACACACAGCTGGTGAACTGTGATGCTGCACAGGATATAAGCTTACTTAACGTAGTACCTCATCTGTCTAACGAGCCTTTGTGCGTGTGTGGGTGTGCTTGTGTGTGACTGCATGCCTGCCTGTGTACTAGTTACCAGAACTCTGGGACTTATGAATGTTAACCAAGAACTCTACCACTGAGCTATGGCCTCAGCTTCTTTTTGAGACAAAGTCCTGTAACTTGTCAGTAGGCTTCAGGACTGTAATCCTTAGCCTTCTAAGTAACAAGCACATATCACTACGCCCAGATCTACAGAGTTTTGTAAAATGTTTTTAATCACTTAGTATTACTTCATAACAGTGCTTTTACTTCACTCTCCCAGGCATAACAAAATTCTTAGGTGTTAACTTTTCTATCACCTAAAAGTTATTAACTATGTTTTCAAGACCTGCAAAGGAGATTACTTTATCATGGGCTAACATACTTGCATTTCTTGTTGGATCCTTCAGTCTGTATATCAGCATATATGCATTTGTTGAGCTAGGAGAAATATAACAAAGATTAGCAGGTCTTCTAGAGTAGATAGTAGTTTCCATTTATAAGCACCAAATCTTTATTTGAAATATAATCATACCACCATTCACAGACACATTAACATTAAAGCACTCCAGAAAGAAAGGAAAATCCTTTTTATTGTCATTAATGGCACACGTATGAAAAGGTTAAAACATTCCTTTAGGTAACATGATGAAGTTATAAAGAAGGCTGTGTGTCCCAATGCCTACTACAGCTAAGTCAGGGCTGGGCAAACTGGAAAGAACCAAGGGGGAAAAAAAAAACAAACAAAACCCTTAGTCTTGCTGATTGGTGGTGGCACACACTTAATTCCAGCACTCAGGAGGTGGAGGCAGGCAGATCTATGTAAGCTCAAGGCCAGCCTGGTCTACAGAGAGGGTTCCAGGACAGCCAAGGCTACATAGAGAAATCCTGCCTCAAAAAAACCAAACCATACCACATCAAATCACAACACACCAAACCAAAACATACCAAACCAAACCAGATCAGACCAGACCAGATCAGATCAGATCAGATCAGACCAGACCAGACCAGACCAGACCCAACCCAACCCAACCTAACCCTCATTCTGTGTAGGCCAGATGGTCTGTGATGCAACTCAAGCTATGTCACAGAGGGAAAGCATCAGCCAAAAACTTACGAACAGATGCGCATGGCTTGTAGTCTGTTGATCCTGGGGTCAGGCTTTTTAGTAAGACCCACAGAGAAGCTAACGTTACTCTAGTGAGTCCACACTGAAGTCCGTGATAGTGCTTACCTTGCAAAAGCACTGGAGTAGTAGCCTCTACTTCCTGAAGACCCACCGTGTGTCTTCTTAATGTCTTCTTGTGTTATCTAAAAAGTTGTAATGTTACTTTTTTTGGTAAAAACCAATAACACAATTACACTAATGTCATGATGTAAAAATGTAACCTAATAGTTCCCCCTGGCCCTGAGACAGGTTCTTAATCTGTAGCCTGCGTTGGGTTTGAACAATCCTGTCTCAATTTTCCCAGTGTTAGAAACTGCAGGGGTGAACCACATTAAGCCCAACTCTAACCCAACCTTTTAGTCTCTGAGTTAGATGTGTTTTCCGTGAAGGACCACACTGATAATTCAGAGTTTATCACTGGCTGCTCTGGTGAGTCAGGCTCAAGAGTCCTAGCCCCACATCAATCACAAGGAGTACATAAGGAAGGGTGAGGGCTAAGAGGAAAGAGGTAGTCTATTTTAGAAACACGTAACAAGCTCTAACAAAGCAGAACAAGGACACTATTAACAATGAAAGGCTGGTTCAATGGGAACTTGAGACACACCACCATAGGCTCTGAATAAACCCCCCTGCCACTGAGTTAACTTCTCCACTTCAGGAGCCTTACCCTGCTCACATGTTGGTCATTGAAACTGTACCACTGATCGTCACTGAAAGACTTTATGCAAGCATAATAGTGTCCTCCAGCAGCACTCCCTGAATGCACCATCACTGAGAAGAGCTCATACATCAGGGAGTTCTAAAGAGAGAAGACAAAGTTTGGAAGAGAAGGCTATAATAAACCATTAATTGAAACTATTTCCTGTGGATGCAGAGTAACATAACATGACAGCTTTCTTCTGTAAGCTAACTTGCCCCTTAGGTAACATTAAAATGGTTTTTGTAAGTCACCAAAAACCTTATTTGTACGTGACACGTTCATCCTTCATATTTGTATTATATCTTGTGATATTTGGAACTATATCTGTCTATAAACACATGCTTGATTATTTATGAAAAATAATAGTCTGCAATTTTGTGAAGTGTACTAAATAGAAGGCTGTTTTAATATGCATAGTCAAGATCAAGAAATTATCAGCCAGGCAGTGATAGTACACACTGCCTTTCATCCCAGCACTTGGGAGGCAGAGGCAGGTGGATCTCTGAGTTTGAGGTCAGCTTGGTCTAGAGTGAGTTCCAGGATAGCCAAGGTTAAATAGAGAAACCCTGTCTCAAAAAAATAAAAACAAGAAAGAAAGAAATCACGAACACATTGCTTTTTTTTCCCCATTAAATAAATTCTATTTCTGACACTAATTTCCAGTTTCTTCTAATGTACTCAGGCAGTATTTTTATTAAGTAACATATTAATTTAGCATCTATTATTTATATTAATAATAAATTCAAGCCAGGCATGGTGGCTTACAGTTTAAATTATAGCACCTGGGAGGCAGAAGCTGACATAACTCTGTGAGTTTAAGGCCAGCCTAGTCCACAAAGTGAATTTTAGGATTCACAAGGCTCCATAGAAGAGACACTGTCTCAATACACCCACCCACACCTCTCCCCCAAATGCAGAACTATTGCTATTTCTAAAATAAATCAGTTTATGGCTGTTCTGTTCTGAACATGCCTGATGCTGTCAATAATACACTAAGAACTTTTTCTTGTTTTCTTTACTCTTTTGATGGTAGTAGAGACTGAACTCATAGATGTTAGGCAAGTGTTCTAGTGTATGGCTATATGACTGTTCCTCTTTGGTATTTTTCATTTTGAGAAAGGGTCTAAGTTGCCCAGGTGGCTTTGAACCCACTATGTTGCCTAGGATAGGCCTCAAACTTTTGTGCCTGCCAAATGCTAGAATTATTAAGACATATGCCTCCACACTAGCTTGAATTACTTTTTCTTTTAAAAGCTTTGGCATTTTACACCCCCTAAAACAATTAGTAATACTAGAGACCCTAGCCACCAGTATTTTTATCTCTAAAATTAATAAGGAGCAACCAGACATGGTAGCTCGGGCCTGTAATCTTAGCACTTAAGAGGCTAGAGCAGGACAACAGTTGAGAATTCAAGGCCAGTCTGGACTATAAAGAGATACTATTTCAAAACCACAAACAAACCAACAATACATAATAGAGAGGAGGATATAATAGCATAGAAGGCTTATATCCAACTCACAAGAGAGGCTGGAGAGGCAGGTTTGAGGTAAGGTTATAGAGCACTTGAGGCTCTTGCAGAGGATCCAGGTTTGATTCTCAGCACCCATATATAGCTCACAACCACCATCTTCTGGGGTCCATATGTATCAAGCATGCACATATATACATTACACACACACACACACACACACACACACACACACAGAGAGAGAGAGAGAGAGAGAGAGAGAGAGAGAGAGAGAGAGAGAGAGAGAGAGAGAGAGAGAGACTCTGAGACTGACTGGCACTATTAGGAGGTGTGGCCTTTTTGGAAAAAAGTGCATCACTGGGAGTGGTCTTAGAGGTTACAAATGCTCAAGCCAGTCCTTGTCTCGTCCTGCAGATCCAGATATAGAACTCTCAGCTACTATTCCAGCACTATGTCTGCCTGTATGCCACCAGGCTTCCCAGCATGATAATAATGGACTAAACTTTTGAAACTGTAAGCCAGCCCCAATGAATGTTTTCCTTTTAAGAGTTGCCATGGTCATGGTGTCTTTTCACAGCAATGGAAACTCTAAGACATACATATATTTCTTAGAAACTCCACAACCACCTCCAAACACAAGAATGTTATCAACTAAACATAAGACTGTCATCAGCTCAGAGGTCAGGTTATAGAAACAGCAGTAACCAGGTGCTGAGAAAAGGGAGACTCTTCCACCTTGCTACCCCATGCTGGAGTGGGCTTTTTGGTGACAGAGCAGCCTAAGAGTCATCATGCTCCATTAAAGAAGTGCAATAAACTCACTGGTTCACCAAGCTGGAATTGGATGGAATCCTTTCTCTGGTCTGTCTCCGCCATTTCTACCTGGAGTGAATAAAAATAAGAGTTCCCAGGGCTGGAGATGGCTCATTGGAAAAGCAAGGGCTGCTTTTCCAGAGGACCCAGATTCAGTTCCCAGCACTCACATAGCAGCTCACAACTGTCTTTAACTCTAGATAACCTCTTCAGTCTTTGAGGGTACCAGGTATATACATGGTGTACAGACATGCAGGCAAAACATTCATATAGATCAAATAGAATAATTTTTAAAAGAAGAAGAAATATAGTCTCTAGGAAAGGTTATGACACAGAATGTTAGAAAGACCATTTGTCATAAGTAGATTCTGCAAGTTTTGGTTTTTTTAAGTTTTTGAGAGGGTCTCACTTTGCAACCCTTTCTAGACTGGAACAAGCTATGTTAGACCAGACTAGCCTCAAACTTGCAGCCAATACTCTGACTTCTATCCTACATCTGGGATCACATGTGTACACTACTGTATAGGCCTGTTAGATCTCATTCACTTTTCTGAAGAAACTCTTTCTTGTTTTGTAGCACCAGGAAACAAATCATGCATACTAGATAAATATACTTACTTCCTTTATCCTTTGCTTAGAAAATACGGGGACCTTCCAAAATCAAATATCAGCACATCCCAGTTTGTCTTAACTTTAAACTGACTATAATTATTACACAATGAAACTTTTAGAACAAATTTCTGAAAACTTGAGTAGTTCAAATTTTATTGCCAACACTAAGATTAATCAAAGTGATGACAGGTGGGTTTCAAAATTTACCTACAATCTAGAATTTGTGCTAAGAACATCATTTATTTATTTTTTTTTTTTGAAACGGGGCTTACAACAGCAACTGCTGGTTGGAACTAGTTATTCAAAGAGATACTAATATCTCTGCCATCCAAGTGCTGGGATTCCAGGCATTTATCAACTTGTTACTAGTAACACATTTTTGAGTTTTATTGTAATTAGCAACTCTGCCCCCCAATTATGTTTCTGAAAAATTCTGAGGTTGTAAGTTCTAAATAAGCATGGTGGTATATTTGTAGACCTGAATCACTTTCAAAATTAGAATTAGAGGTATCACATTACTAGTAAAAGGCAATTCTGCCTACTCAGAGAAGCAGGGATTTCAGGTACAATAGTTTAAACAGTTACATTGAAGCATTTTCCTAAGATAGGGACAAGGTGAGGATACTGCCTTATCATTCCCACTCAGTACTGAACTGGACATCTTACCAAGGACATTAAGACAGGATGAAGAAAAGGCATCCATATCAGAATGAAGAAACTAAGCTGTCTTTATTAGCAGATAACATGATTATCTACACATAACAATAGGCAAGGTGGTGCAGCACTGGGCTCACAGCAACTTGATGGTCTTATAAGGAGTTGTAGCGTATCTGCTGCATTATTCACTGACAGCAATCCCCACTCAGCTCTCTGCCCTCAATGGGGGCGGTAACTTCAAAAAGTCAAGGATAGTGGAGATCGTGACGAGAAAAGTGGCCCTGATCTCAAAATAGATTCACGCTATAAATACTTCATTCTTAAATATTGCCCCAAATCTTTATATTTCATGATTCTGTGACTTGAGAAAAGTTAATGACTTATTACTTATGCTATACTCAAGATTTTTTTAATAGGAAATTATCCTTTTAATAAAGCACATTACATGGCTTTAAAAGAATGGCTTGATTAAAAAAACCTTAAAATCACTGATATGGTAAATGAAAAATCCCACCCTAGCCACCCAGTTCTTTGGTTTCCAGATCATAATTTTAAAAAGAACATCATTTTTCTAGAATTTCTAATGAGTGTTATAGAAAGGAGAGGAAAGCCAACCAAGGATTTGGCTTTCCTTAACTCAAGGCCAGCTCTGTTATTAAGTGTTTCAGAAGTGCACCACTGTTAGAATTCTTAAAATGCAACATATCAAGCCCAATATTCTTATTTTCCTCTATGAACAAACTCAGTGAACACAAAGGATTAGGAGACTTCCTCAGTCCTAAGGCAGAGGCAGCACCCATTCTAACATGGTACAATTTTCAACACAGTACAGTTTTCTAGGAAGTAGTAAGTAGTGGTTCCCAAAATAGAATTATGAGTCTACCCAGTACAAAAACATTTAAAAGTCTTCATTATCAAAAACAAGGCATAAAATAATACAGAAGATCAAAAATTACTATATTCTCTATCTTAGCCAAAGCATGCAGGAACTAGGGGTAGGTACAGTTCTCAGGATCACCTGCTTAGCATGCTCAACATCCAATACCAAGAAACATCTTAAAATGTACCTTTTCCAGGCCAGGTTTTGAAATCTTCTCACTCCCACTACTGCTCTCCAGACATATCCCTTCATCAACAGCATCATCCGTGGAGAAATCATTGCTCATCTGGTCGCTGTGGCAACTGCCTTCATTTTCTGCTCCGCTATCAGTGCAACTTTCAGTCTGAGGGGATTTCTAATAAGACAAAGTTATCTTAATAGCGTAAGCCAAATAAAGGAAAAGATATTCCTATCTTTTTTTACCATGTTCTTATAGTTTAACATGTTCTGATTAAGAGAAGCATTTATTTCATTTTAAGTGAATTTGTTTTCTTTTAAACTCAGATTTTAAGTTAAACAACTAAAAAAATATATTCAAACTACTTCTACAGTTCATAAAATTTTAATACTGCAAATAGTAATTCTCAATTATATTAAACCCCATTTATGATTATGCTACATAGGAACAATAGAAAATTGATATTTCCCTCAGCAACATTTGAGACAGCAACTACCCTAAGCTCCAAACAGAATCATTATTTCCAATCCCAACTAAACATTCTCTTGATTACTGTGTAAAGTGTTACAAAAGATGGAGAACTAAGCCATCCATCTGTTCCTGAGAACTTTAGAGTCTGCTGTACTCAGTGCAGGGATATCACACTTCCATGCCTGACTGCTTTCAACTCACAGCCACCGAGACTTAAGCTGACTTAAGACTATTTGTTAGAAACTCCAAACAACCCTTTCTTCTCCTTTCCTTTAATAATTTTTTCACATGCATACAATGTTTTTATTAATATAAATTTAGATTTCTTTAAGATGAAAATCTTTAATGTACATAAGTTCTTGAAACCACCAAGTAATACATAACAAGAATAACTTTTGTTGGTGGTAGTAACATTTTTCTAAGCATATCATCTAGCTCCCAGTGCAGTCTTTTTCCTTTGAAGACATTTGATTCAATATAAAATGAAGGTGAAAAATCACCTCCAGAACTGCAAGATGAGCATGGCAGCACACACCTGTAATCCCAGCATTGAGATGCAGAGGCATAAGGACTGCTAATTTCAGGCCAGCCATAAATGTATAACAAGACTCTGTTTCAAAAAAGCAAAACAAGCCAGGCAGTGGTGGTACACGCCTTTAATCCCAGTGCCTGGAAGGCAGAGGCAGGATTTCTGAGCCTGGTCTACAGAGTGAGTTCCAGGACAGCCAGGGTTATACAGAGAAACCCTGTCTTGAAAACAAAAACAAAAACAAAAACAAAACAAAACACCAAACAACCAAAAAAAAAAAAAAAGCAGAACAAAAACAACCAAACAGATTAAAAAAAAAAAAAAAAGTCCCCAAATTCCAAGCAAACAAGCAGAATCTGTATTTCTTTCCCCTGGGATAGGTTTCCCTTAACAACAAATATGTCAGGAATATACAAAACACTAATCTTCATCTACATTTAAGTAAGAATTTGATGAAGAATATCTCCTTTCAAGTTTAACAGACTTTGGGAAGATTTCCTAACTTTAATTAAGCACACTCCAATCTTGTTACTCCCTCTCCTGTCTCTCTCCTTGCAGGTAGGTGTACATATCCAGCCTGATCTGTTACTTTATCAGTTCCTTACAAATGCTCATTGGCTGCAGTTGCCATTCAGTGAACATCCACTGCAGTTATAACAGCTTCTTAAAACAGCTAGATAGGAAAATGAAAGCCAGAGTTTAGAGATTTTACTAGGATGTAGCAGATATAAAGGCATATTATCTCTGGTACTTTCTAGCAGTAAATAGTGATGTGTAGGGAACGGGTGGAAAGCGAGTGAAGCAGTTAAAGAACTTCAGCACAAAGACTGGAATCCCCTCTCCACCAATACTGGAACAACACAGATGAGGTGCAGAAAACATTCATTGTTTTCTTATCAAACTCACTGTTTTCATCACACTCACACAAATACTATGTTGGCTAGTTTCTTGTCAATTTGACACATACTAGAGTCATCAGAGAGGAGGGAGTCTCAATTGAGAAAATGCCTCCATAAGATCAAGCTGTAGGCAAGCCTATTAGGAGAGCCTGGACCACTGTGAGCGGTGCCATCCCTGGGCTGGTGGTTCTGGGTTTTATAAGAAAGCAGGCTGAGCAAGCTGATGAATAAGCCAGTAAGCAGCACTCCTCTCTAGCCTCTGCATCAGCTCCTGCCTCCAGGTTTCTGCCCTGATTTTCTTCAATAATGAACAGTTTGTCAAAGCTTAAACCAAATAAACCCTTTCCTCCCAAACTTGCTTTTGGTGTTTTATCACAACAGTAACCCTAACTAAGACAAATACTAAATAAAACTTGGTGACCACTTACACTTATAGTTGAGCCCCTGGAAGAAAGATTTTACAACTAGTATTCAATTTTAATCAGGAAAACAACACACAACACTCTTACAGCAGCAAGGATTTATGACCCTGTAACTACTACCCTTTCTGATTGAAAATAGTTCACACAACACAATCAGGAGAGCATCCAACAAAAGAAGCAGGTTTGCTTCCCCACGCGTGCACGCGTGTGCACACACATGCACACACATATTAAATAAAGCTACAAAACCCTTGAAGGTCAATGAATAGAAAGAAACTGATGAACCTTTCCTGCATTCATCAAAATCCCATGTTTAAACTATTTAAAGTTCCAAGTTAAAACAAAAAATAAAATCAATACATAAAACCTCTTGTGTGTTTGTTTTTGTAACTTAGTTAATTTAAGAGCTAGCAAACCTTATGTGGGAGTAACCAAGTACCTTAATTCTTGAAAAGAGTATTAGCACAAATTTCTATTTATATTTTGGTCAGTATTTGGACAGTAAGATTATATACTATTTTGTTCATTCATGGATATATTTGTACCATGTGTATTAAGTCAGAAATCCAGCTATAATATAGTTTCAATAATAAAGAAATTATGAAACAAGATTGTTATCCAAATTCAAGAAAGAATACCAGAGGTAAAACCTTTTTGTCTCTTAAAGAGCTTATGCTATTCCAACCAAATAAGAATACTTGAAATGTACAGTTTCAGGAAAAGCTTTTTAGCTACAGCAATAATCTCATGGGATACACCCATGGAAAATGAGAAAGGAGAAAGCTTTCATCAAGAGCACACTTTAAATATATTAGTCTTAACACATCTTACATAACTCTTCTCAAAATGAATAGGGGCTAGAAAGATGGCTCAGTAGTAAGAAAAC
Source organism: Montemys delectorum (assembly GCA_019843815.1). NCBI lineage: Eukaryota > Metazoa > Chordata > Mammalia > Rodentia > Muridae > Montemys > Montemys delectorum. The sequence continues at coordinate 10,081 of JADRCD010186795.1, read as the reverse complement.
TGGCTGCTTTCCCAGAGGACCAGGGTTTGATTCCTAGCCCCCACATAGTAGCTCACAACTGTCTCTAATTCTAATTTCAAAGGATCCGACACCCTCTTCTGGCCTATAAGGGCATTGCTCACACATGTAACACAGAGACATTCAGGCAAAACACTCATACCTAAAGTAATTTTAAAAAATTAAAATAAAAATATAAAGTGTATGATGAAAAGCATAACAAGAAAATGTAATATTTACCTCATCTTCAATATCAATAAACGTGCTCATATCCAGCTCCTCCGGAAATGACATTCGATCATTCAGTTTAATTCTATGCATGGTTGTATAATCAAAATCAAACCTTTTCAACTGTAAGGTCAGCAGATAGGGGAAATGCAAAAACCGAAGGCCCTAAAAAGAAGCAAGTGTGGTTAGGGGGACAAATGGACAGAATACTGAAAATCATCTCAGACACAGTAATATTTACAAGTTTCTTACTTTACGAGCATCACACTTCTTCTTACAACGTTCACAAAAATATTGATTTGGGCCATCCAAGATCTCTGGCTGAATAAATGCATGCAATGCTTCTTCCTAATTAGAAAAAAAGTAATTGTTTTACAATTACTTAAAACACTTTTTAATGTTAAAACTGTAACTGAAATCAGCAAAACTGCTATGAATAAAATGATTAGAACAAAATTAGCAGCAAAATATTATAATTATCATTAAAAGTTATAATAAAATTATATAATTTCATTCTTCATAAAAATTGCTTTGGTCAGTATTTTATATTCCAACCACTTTTTTCCCCAGTAAGTTTTTCAAGGCAGGATTTTACTAAGTAGCCTTGGATGTCTTGGAACTCATAGAGATCCCCCTGCCTCTGCCTCCCAAGTGCTGGCTGGGATTAAAGGCGTGTGCCATCACCACCTTACTTCTACCTAATTTCTTACTGACTTTTACATTGTGGTGTTAGACTGAATGATATAGAAATGAAAAGTCATGATCTTTAGAAAGTACACAGGTTCTGAGCTCTGAAAGGGACAAAATGCTACCAACAACACCATGTTGTTGTTAGCACACAGAAAAGGACTGCTTCTTATAAGCTACAGTTTTATATGTTAAGCTATTAACAAATTATGCTTCTAAATTAGCTCCAAGCTGTGACTTTATCATTCTAGGGTGACGAGCTTTACTTTACGGAGGCCATTCCCTCCCTCACATACTATGAACAATTTAACTGCTCATATAGTTGCAGACTGTACTTTTCAGAAGTCAAAGTAGAACAAGAATTCTTACATTCTTTGGTCAGCAAATACAAAGCCAGGATCATTACAATTTTATAGCACATAATCTAGGCACAAGTGCAACCAGAAGGAACATCGTATGGCCCCCATCTTCTCACTGTTGGCCTATCTGTATTCTCCTCTCATGTTTTCACTATTGGCCTACCCATATCCTCCACAGATCCATTTTTCTTCACTATTTAACAGTTGCCTTGTTTAGAATAGGGGAACTAGTACTTCTAGGCTTTACAAATAATAAGAACTAGAATAATGCATTGAGCACTATCTCCTGCATCTCTGATGCTGTGAGCAATTCTTGTTAGTGACACACAGCAGCAAAACAACGCATCATTACAGAGAGTTATATTCAGGCATCTCCATGAGACTCTGCTCTGAGTTAGAGAAAGAATTCAAGATATCTTTATCTAAGCCACTCATTCATCTTTTCTTCATTTTCATTTCTAAGATAATTATAAATTTGCACATACTTGTAAGAATTGATATTACCTAAAGATACTCTGTATACATTGTCCTGTTTCCTAAGAATGACATTTTGCAAACTACGGAACATCATAATGGTGATGGGGAAATAAACATGATCCTCCTCCTTCATTCAATCATTCTCAAGTCATTGTTTACCCCAGTCTGTGTATTAAGTTAGTTCTGTGTATCTGTTATCTGAATTGGGTCCTTTATCCCACAGGAAAGCAAAGGCATTAAATACTTTCTATATAAAGATAGGAACTGACCAAATTCAGTAACAACAGTGGTGCAGTTCTAAAATGTAGTCATAAAAAATATTTACATGACCAAGTTTATGCAAATAAAATCAGACAGCATGCCAAGTTTTGTGATGGGCTTTTTTCCATCCATGTTCATTTCCTGCATTCATTCAAACTACTGCTCATTGGTATCTATAGCTTATACATATTAGAATTTGTTCAATCATTTACTTGTTAAGGCAAACTTCATCTTACTTTTGAATATTAAAAATAAAAATGCAACCAATGTTAATGTACAAGTTTTTATAGGAATATGAATTTACTTCTTTTGGATAAATGGTCCAGGATACAATTACTGGGACTTGTGTCATTTCCATATTCAGTTTCATAAAGATAATCTGTAATGTTTACATTTACACAAGCAATGTAACCCAGTGTCTCTGCACTGTGAGCAGTTTTAAATTCTATAACTATTTTTTGTGTGTGAATGTATGTGTTTGTGTATGTGTATAGGCATCTATCGGTATATTGAAGTTAAAAGTCAATGTTATAAGTCTTCCTCAATCGTTCTTCACCTTATTTTTAGACACAGGGTCTCTTACTGACTATGAGCCCATCCAATTTGGCCAGCTAGCAAACCTTAGGCATCTTGCTAGTAAACATAAGGTAACCTCCTTTCTCCATCTTCCCAGCACTTTAAGTACTGGCATGTGTGTCTATGCTCAACTTCTATGTGAGCTCTAGGATCAAAAATCAGGTTCTCACACTTGCATGGCTAACACTTTACTAGCTCAGCTACTGTAATGATTTGTACTGTTTACTGTCCCAGTGGCAGGAAGAAAGATCTTCACTGTAAAATCTACATTTCCTTAACAGCCAATTGACTAAAAACATCTTTTCTGATTCTGGCATATGAATGCCTACTCTGGTGAAATGCTGGTAATATCTTCTGCCAATTTTCTATATGGACTGAGAGATTAAAAAGAAAAACTGATGGCTTGAAATTATGTATCCTAAATATTCCTTTGTCAGATATATGACATGCAAATATTCTACTTTAGGAACAAATACTTTTAATTTTGTGAGTTATATTTTTGACATTAAACCTTACAGCTCTTCTGATGTCTAGATTTATATGACTTTGCTTTTACTAAAGCTTTACATATTTTATATTTAAGTCTATGTCCATTCTGAATTACTATTTGAGGAGGGTGTGAGATAAGAGTCAAAGTTCATTGGCATGAGACAGATGTTAATGGCAGCCAGTTGGCACCATTACTTGAATATTCCATCCTATAGTTCCTGAATTATTTCTCTGTCCATCAAAAACTCGTTGGGTATATTTATATGAATCTATTTCTGAGTTTTCTGTTCAATTATCCCTTTGCTAATTCCAAAGCATTCTGATGACTACAGGAACATGAAAAGGCCTTTTATTGCTAAGTAGCATTCAACTGAATTTAGGTAGATCTGTTCCTTCCACTTTTTCTTTTTTTTAAACAAAGGTATTCTGGTATTCCAGTGCATTTAACTATGTTCCATAAAAGTCTTGGTGGCCTTCAACAAGAACTGCATTACAACCATGTAACTGTAGAAGAGCTGATGTCTTTACTATGCTGAATTTCCAATCAATGTGTTTCTCCACTTAAACACCTTTCCCAGTTTTATGGTTTTCGGTACAGAAGTCCAATGTATGTGAGATTTTGTTATTGTTGTTGTTTTTTTCATTTGCACTTGTACTTTTTTTCAAGACTGAAAGCAGTCCTATATTTTAAATTTCATTTTCACCTATTCATTGCTAGTACCCTGAAATACAATGACTTTTGAATGTTTTCCTTATAGCCTAAAATCTTATTACCTTGTTAGCTGCTTGTTTTAAATCTGCCTTTGGATTTTCTATATGATCATGTATAGTAAAAACCTTGCTCCTCCTGCTTAACTGAGTTAGCCAGACCTCTCACAGTGAACAAACTGTTGAGAGCAAACATCATTGCTTAAGACAATCTGGACATCAAGGATCTACAAAACAAACAGGGAAGAATTCTTCTTTCTTTTTAAGAAAGGACTATTTTGAATTCATATTTTGTTCTTAAAATGTTTAGTACAAGTGCCCTGTGAAAAAATTCAGACTTGAAAATTTCCTTTTCCAAAATGTTTCAGTTGTGGAATTAAGTAACTCACTGGGCACAGGGTTATTGAAAGAACCTAATTTGCACTTGGTGAGTTGCAGTTTGTGTTATGTAACCGGTGAGTGACATCTTTTTCATCCCCAATGCTTGGAATTTTTGCCATCTCTTTTTCTGTTTTACTATAAGTATTTTTAAATGACAAAATGCTTTACTGATTACCTCTACACGCCCCTTTTTTCCACTGCTTTCTGCTCTTTTGCATAATTGCTTTTACTAGGTGTCTTCTGCTTTCCTTTTTCCAAGTTCCTTAAGATTATTGACTTGAAATTTACTTTTAAAATGAACTATTCAGTGTTGTAAATTTTCTTTTCAAAATTGTGGCACCTGTGTCTTAAAATGTGATGTTATAATTTCATTTTTCATTCAACTACAATAGTTCTTAAAATTCCTACTGAGACTTTCTATTTGACCAATAACCATGCTTACTATTTATTTCAGAATGTCCCCTCTAATGAAGTGCTGGTGCTGGTGAAGTCTTTTGTTAATTTTCTTCTTTTTTCTTTTCTTTTTTGAGGCAGGGTTTTACAGTGTACCCCTAGCTGTCCTGGAACTCATTTTGTAGACCAGGCTGGCCTCAAACTCACAGAGGTATCTCTGCCTCTGCCTCCCAAGTACTGGAATTAAAGGTGTACGCAACCATTGCCTGGCCTTTTGCTAATTTTCTAAGTGGATTGTAAAATTAAAAAAATAAAACTCAATGCTTTGACATTTTTCATGTTTTAGATATTCCTTTGTCTGGTACATGATATGAAAATGTTCTTTTAGCCTTCAGTTTCTTCATTTCTTTCACTGGGATTCCAAGTATTTGGTTATTTTACTATTTTTTTCTGCTAGTAGTATCTATGCCAACTTCACTGTGGTTGGAAATCATATAATGTGATTAAGAAATTTAAGAGTACTTTTACAGCCCACGCTTTGGCCTATCTAGACTATATTTTATGAGCATTTAAATGTGTACTTTGTAGGTAGATGGAACGTGTGATGTCAATTAGATTTCTATCAAATGATGGTGCTACTGGATTCTTCTATAACATCTTTGCTAGTCTGTATAGTTGTTTTACCTATCAATTGGCAAAGGAATAGGGTACTGAAATCTCCAACTACGACTAGAAGAAAAAATTAGTTCGTATGTGTTTTCTACTTAAGCTCTTTCTTCATGCATTTTGCAGTCGTTAGTTGGTGCATGAATGCTTAGTATTGTTGTCTTGATGGTATGGAAATGTTCTCAAACAGTCCTCATATGCCTTATACACTGCCACTCCTGATTTCTTCTGATGATTATTTGTATGACACACCACCTTCTACCATCTCACATGGATGGGCATGCAGAAAATTCCTTCTGGACAACATATTATTGGATTGTGTTTTAAAAATCTACTGTTTCTAAATTGATATATTTATACACATGTAACTAAGGTGGCCATATTATTTTCAGATTTTTGTATGTTTTTTTGGTTATGATTCCTGTTTACATTCTTGTGCCGTCCAAGGGTTACTTAAACATTTAAACAAAATTCTACTGCTGTACCTAGAGTATGCTTCAGTCCTTTTCCTTTTTTGATCACTGCCCTAGTTATCAGGTTTATCAATACTATCCTTCAATCACTTCTAAGTATCCAACTGCCCCTATGGTTTTATGCCCTATTCCATTTATAGATCAACTGGCTTAAATATTTACTCTAATATAATAGTAATACCTATACTAAAAAAAAAAATCACATTAGACAGCATTATAATTTTGGTTCAAACATAATTTAGAAGACTTGGCAAGGAAAGAAAACCTATTACATTTGTCCTAGACCTAGATCTGTTATTACAGATCTTCCAATCTGTGTTCCTCAGAATCTCCATGTACCTTGAAATATTAGCAAATGTGCCACAGAGAAAGAAATACAAATAAAATACCTATAACAAATTTCTCTGCTACAGAAATTTCTGGAACATTTACAATATGTCTTCTAGCTTTCAAAAAGAAAAATTACAGGTGGATAATTCCTGTGTTCCAAGAGGATCTAATGAGTCTTGTGAAAATGAGTGCCTACAAGCTACAGTGCAGAAAAGTGCTTGAACACTGGCTACTACAAATACAATGAAGACGAGACATGTAGTATCAGCTGTAACAATTAAAAGATAATCCCATAATGAATGAAAAAAGACCTCTCTTTAATTGTAAGAGATCTTAGCATTGATTGCTAAGCCTGCAATCATGCTAAAAATTTTACAAGATGATTAGAAATGTTAAAATTAAAAAAGTGATTATAGATGTTAAATTTGGATAACTGCTTTACTTCATGTTTTAACCTTAAATATTGTTTGTTTAAACATGAAACTAATTACTATACCACACATTTTAGATTAAAGAAAAAAAATACTCAAATTTTAAATAGAACTTCATATACTTGTCTGAAAAACTCCAGGTTAACCTGACTAACATATCCTTAATTCTGTGGCTTAGCAAACAAAACACACAATCATCAATGTTGTCTGTACATGTATATACATAATATGTCAGTGTAGATTGGGGTGTGTGTTATCTGTAAATATCCAGTCAGCTGGAAGGTACATACCACACTAGCAAACGCTTGGCTGGACCCATAAGGTCGGATGACCAGTGGAATATCAAGATACGTGTCAATTCTCCAGCCTTCATAACCGCATTCCAGACACCTCACATAGTCTTTCAGCTTGCCTTGGTAGAGTTCATTTATAAGATCAGCCTAAAAAATAACATCCACATTTTAAAAAATGTTCCTTGTTACAAACAATTTTAAGTTATATCAATATACAATCCTTGGTATTAGAAGAGCTACAAAACGATATTGATGTTTTTCCTACTAAAGTTTTAGAAAGCCAATATAATAAATATCTAAAATTTTAGGGAAAAAAATTGACAACTGAAAAACTAATCACCTGAAAAAGAAATTAATAAAATTAGATTTTCATTAATTTAAGACAAAATGTATATAATTAACTATTTCAATACTCTCAAATCAATAAAAGTCTCAAGTAGTAAAATAGATTGTGATGACATTAATTATTAATCATTAAGTTCTTTTTCCTTAGACTGGATCCTAATCCACACTAGGCAGGCAGGTTGTTAGAGAACTAAGGAGCTGTCTGTGTTCTGAATGCCTTATACAGACACCACTACACCACTAGTCTCAGAGTTTATTCTGATTTATAAAATTCCACTGCTAACTTGGGCAAACAAAAGTTTAAATTTTAATAATAAACATAAAACAATGTAAAGAATGTAATATACAAAAATTCAAACAATACCTTAGAATTAATCTCCCTCAAAATAGCCTCATCTAAAAGAATGCATCTCTCACCTACTTCTCACAGCCAACTGGGGCTCTTCTGACTCAAAGTAGGCAGGTAATTCCCTAAGTAATGACCCTTTATGTGAATGTCTTGCTTCAAGATTCTTGTTATCGAATTTTAGGAAGTCAGTAGGGATGCCTCAGCTGACTCACAGTGAGGATTATGAACAAGGGGGAAGGGTAACTGTAGACCTATGAAGAAGAAACAGCTCCTAATACAATTTATATAAATTACTCAACCCCATAGGATTACACAGAGAAAACATTTAAACAGGTTGTTTAAATGTTTTTTTTATCATTTCTCAAGTAAAAAACAGATCGGAAAGAAAACATACTAACAGTTTCCTTCCTTATAAATTTACATTTTTTGAAATGTCCAGGACAGATCTACACACCTTCAGACTGGATCCACCAAAGCTGCCTACTCTAATACAACTGACTTGATGGACTTTCTTCATTTTCCTGCCTCAGTCAGGTCTTCTGCATCTAGGATTTTGGTTCAAACAAGTGTCCTAAAAAAAAAAAATCTGCTACTTCCCCACAATTTTTTTTTCAAATCAACAGCTATAAAACAATACTTATTCCTATTTATAAATTCCTTTATATATTTTCTATTCATCTCTTAAAAGTTTGGGTATAGGCCTGATTTCATAATGTACAAATGGGCCCCACCTATCGTTTAAAAGATTCTCTTCCAAGCCAAAGCAATATTCCAATCACAGGTCCTTGTGCCTGCCACCTTAGGACCTCTTCCTCTTTCATCCCTGGGCTGCTCTATTATACTCAGTCCATACTCTCACCCACATGGAATCCCATAGAGCCAAGGCTCTCAGTGAGTTAGGTCAGATAAATAAGGACCTTAAATGTCAAAGCATATGACTACACCTAGTTCTTCAAAATGAATATAAAGCTTGATGAATATACTTTATAATATAGTACAGATTATCTTTTATTTAAAAAAAGATAAACTATTCAAAATACACCCTTCCAACAATATACCTTCTGAGCAGAAAAAGATTTTCTTGCTCATATAGACCAAATTTCATTATTTTGATGATGAATGTGCTAGCTAGTTTTATATTAACTCGACACAAGCTAGAATCATCAAGAAAGAAAGAAACCCCAATTGAGAAAATGCCTCCATAAGATCAAGCTGTAGGCAAGCCTGTAGGGTATTTTCTTAATTAGTGATTGATGGGGGAGGGCCCAGCCCATTGTAGGTGGTGCCATGCCTAGGCTAGTGGTCCTGGATTCAGGCTGAGAAATCAAGTAAGCAGCATTCCTCCATGGCCAGTATTAGCTCCTGCCTCCAGGTTCCTGCCCTGCTTGAGTTCCTGTCCTGACTTTCTTCAATGATAGACAATGATGTGGAAGTGTAAGTCAAATAAACCCTTTTGTCCCCAAGGTGCTTTTGGTCATGGTGTTTCACCTCAGCAACAGAAACCGTAACTACGACAATGAAGAAACCAAGGTCTGGAGTGGTTTGATGAAGATGCTTCAGACTCAGTCAACAACAGATGAGAGTCTAGTAATCTAACTTCCAACTACAGCAGACCGATGCCCAAGTCTCAGAACATTCCAACAAAATAAAAGTCATTTTAACATACTATCTGCCTTCTTAACACATTGTCTCTTCACCTTGAGAGAATTTACCTGTTCTGTTTGCTTCCATTTCTGCTCCAAAGCATCAAACATAACACGGCACAGTTCCTGTACATCATGCTGTTGCCAAGCTATTTAATATAAAATTTAATTAAAAATAGTATCAGACAGTATACATTGTTTTACTGTTTCAACGTAAATACAAACAGTCTATTTTAAGAAGTTCTAAGAACACAGGAAGACATATTGCATCCATGAAAGGACAGTCACAGGAAAATAATCAAGCCAGTGTTATATATAGCATTAGCTTTGTGGTACTGCAATACTTGTTAATTTTTATTGTAAAGAAATGTGTTAGACACCACACATTGAGGACATTTCTCTCTGCATTAGACAGAAAACTACAACCAACCAAAATGTAGAGCTACAGAGCCCAGTCCTAATGGATATATCTACGACATGTTTGTAACGACAATTAATGAGAAAAGAGGCTGTAATTTTTTGTTTTTCAAGACAAAGTCTATGTGGCCCTGGCTCTCCTGCAACTCACTCTGTACACCAGGCTGGTCTCAAAATCACAGAGATCCACCTGTCTCTGCCTTTCTAGTACTGGGATTAAAGGTGTGTGCCACCACTACACAGCTTCTTAAAGAGGCCAAGAATTTTAAAGAGAGCAAGGAAAGAAATATAAGAGGGCTTGGAGGGAGAAAAGAAGACATAGAAATGATGTAGTTACACTATAATCTCAAAAAACAATAAAAAAGAAATAATATTTTTTAAAGTTACAAAGTTAAAAAAAAATTGCTCCTTTTTAATGAAGTTTTTTCCAATATCTTTATTATGTCAAAAAATGTTTGGAAAAAAAAACTATAAAAAATTTTAAACTCATTTAAAAATGAACATATTAAATTTAATTATAGGAGAGTCTTAATTGTTAAAATTTATCTCTTAGATACTAAGTAATTAAATATAAATTA
>JADRCD010186789.1:0-30441 GCA_019843815.1 Montemys delectorum | reverse complement strand
CCCCCCCCCCCCCTTCACATAAAGACTCCTAACTTCTAAGTGTTATCAACTCTTGTAGTTTAAAAAATCAGTTTACAGGCCCAAAACTAAAGAGAAAAGCATGTCTGTGGTGAGACTTTCCAACTCCTGGGCCTGTGCTTGGCCCAATTCTGACTTGGGATGACCTTTGTGAGTGGAGAAGCCTGTGAGCAGCTGGGTGTCGGGCCTGGAACTCAGGCACTGCTCTTATCAAGACTTGGGGTCTTGAAATGCTGGAGAGCGAGGGCTGGCACGTCTCTTACCATGGCAACGATGTGTGGACGCTGACAGAGTCAATTACTGTGTATCCTATAGCATGATGACCCCAGGCTCTCAGGCTCCTGTGAGCTGCCAACTGTCACTTGTCAGTGTTCTCCAAACAGTGAGATCTGTGGATTACTTTCTTTTCCCTCTGTTTGTCTCCCCTGCCCCCCAGCCTCCTATACAAACAAAACAGACTCAGCCCTTTGCAAACACACCTGGCAGCCGGCAGAACAGGACCAGGAGCCTTGGCTGTGGCCGTGTTTCACATGGGTCCCTGCCACAGGTCAGATCCAGGGTGTGCTGTATTTGTCTTGGATAACAACAGACATCCTTGGGACTATGAGGGTGGCAGGTTATTGGGCAATTGGATGTGTAGCTCCTAGATCTGTAGTTGAGCTTTTAAGGGTTGTCTAGATCCTGTTGTCTCACCCTGTGCCTTCTGTCCTGGATGCCTGTGTTGGGATTTATCTGTAGTTGGTACTATTTTTGCCCATCCCAAGGGAGTGGAGACAAAGAGCAGATTGGTTTGTTGACCATGGCAGAATTGCCATGGAGTAGGGAGAAGGAAGGGATCCTGGTTGAAATACATATCGTTACATCTGTCAGGGCTCATAAGCTTTTAGTAGAATGATTAAATATCACTGATGACCGTATAAACCACAGCTAAGAAACTGAGACAAATTATGCCAACAGAAGGCCTGGGAGTTGGAAATTTAGACCACAGATAGGCATGCTGTTCAGTTTGGTTTTGATCTGGTACTGATTTTGAAAACCGGGAGATCTGAGGACACTTAATGTAAAGATTTGGGGCCCCTCAGGTGACGATACTTGGTGGTACAGTGCCCAGGAAGGGACAGGAGCTGGCCGCTGCTGCCCCCTCTAGGCTGAGCATGGCACTGCTCTTATCATTATTATTTTATACATTTACATGTTTGCTGTGTGGGCGCACAGATACGTGTGCTATTTTTACACTTTTTTATTGTGTGTTTGTTTGCATATGTATGTGAGCATGTGCCGTGTCAGAAACTTGTGGGAGTTGACAGTTTTCTTCCATTATGTCACTCCTAGAGATTAAACTCAAACAAACAGGCATTTGAGCAAGCCCCTTTATACTCGGATGTTTCAAAATCTCCAGGTGCCTCTCTTCATGTTTCTGATTTGAAGACAGTGCTTGGTCGCCACTTGTCATCATGTTTGTTCCCAAATTTCTGTCACACCATTTCCACGTAAAGGGCACTGCAGCATTTGGGTTGTTGACCTGCTGCTTTGAGTCACTGGGCTGGGTCAATGCTGCTACACAGAGGCATCAACATGAAGAGAGATAGCACAGTGACTGGGTGAGGAGTAGGGTCTGCGCAGAATCTCAACGCAGCATTTGAGAGGCGCAGGCAGAGTGTCTGAGGCAGAGCCTGGCGGAGGTCCTAAAGTTATTGCTGTGGTAGAGAGACACAGTCCTATCCCACATGATTGTGTTTAATTGAGGTTGCCCATCTGTATAGAGGAAGATGAAATTCAAATCACACTGGCTCATGGAGACTTCCTGACAGGGTGCTTGAAGATGGAGCTCAGTGGGCTGTGCTCAGGGCAGGTTGCTGGGGGACGGGGCATTGGTAACAGGCGACGGTGGCTTTTCTGTCGAGATCTCAGCTAAGGTTGGACTCAGGCACTTCTTCTGTACAGGATATGAAAGAGGCCAGGACAGGAAGGAAGTTTCTGCGTTGTGTTCTACCATTCTTTATGTTTAATTGCTTTTCTGGGGGACCCAGTTCTCTCTCATGTTGAGCAGAGGGTGCAGAATAGAGCTCAGAGGTTAAGGATCAGCCATGTCCTCAGAATCCTGGACACAACCTTGAGGCATCAAGACTCACCCTCAGGGTGCACACCCATCGATGCTCAGCAGCTGCCTGCTTGGTCTCCCCAGTTCCCACATCCTGTTTTCATTGTCTTTGCTGAGTGTTCCTGGTGGCAGAGGTGCCACCGTACTTAGCCTCCAGCGGCAACAGGGCTCTAAGGGCTTAAGGATGACATTGGTGAGCTACAGAGATGTCAAGGTGCTGAGTGTGAGCTCTGAAGTCACTGTGTCAGGGGAATTCAGCCACTTGGATGAGCCATGGCAGCCCCTGGGTGACCTTCGGAAGAGACAGCCTGGTTCCTTTCAAATTTAACGATCTACTTTGAACTTTTGAAATTTATTTAGTTCTCTAAAGCACAGACCTTGGTCTGGGGATGTATGTAGCTCAGTTGGTAGAATGCTTGCTAAGCATGCACTAATGTCCAGGTCCATAACATTGGGCAAGGGGGCCCACGCCTGTCATTTCAACCCTCAGGACATGGAAACAGGAGGCAGAAGTTCAGGGCCATCCTTGGCTATATAGCAAGTTTGAGGCCAGCCCGAGCCTCTGTCTCAAAATGACAGCAAAATCCAAAGTTTATTTATGTGGTTCAGAATGCACAAGGACCAGGAGGAGATACCAAGCAAAATTCACATGTGTCCTCAGCTGTTTCCTTCACTAGATGCTGTCGATTTCTTGGGAAAGTTTTCAGAGAGATTCTAAATATAGAGACAAGTTAATGTAATAATCACATACATACATACATATCTCCACTGAGGTTTACTTCACATGCTACACAGCTCATCTCTTTAAAGCATCCAGCACCATTTTTGCAGGTTATTCATAGAGTTATACGTCCATCACAAAGATCAATTTTAGAACATGTTCACCACTGCAGGCTGAAACCCATTCCTATTATGGCTCACTCTCCATATGGTTTTCCCTGGCACTAGGCGACCACTAATTTACTTCTGTATCTATGGGCTTCTCTGTTTTGGACTATCGTGTGACTGGACTCATAAACATACTGCCTGTTTTACTTAGCAATTTCTCAGGGTTTATCTGTATTGAATCATCGCTTCATTTCTACCCCTCCTCCCAAATAGCAGCATCCTGTTTTAGTTAATACATCTCCGTATTTTTCCAAGATTGATCTTCATTCAGAATTTATGGGTATGTGTAGGTGTCTGTGTAAGGATATTTGCGTGTGAATGTCAAGGTCAGGGGAGTTGGGTTCCCCCTACAGCTGGAGTTACAGGTGGTTTTAAGCTCTTCGGTGTGGGAGCTGGGAACCAAACTTGGGTCCTCTGCGAGAGTCATAGCTGTATTTAACTGTTGAGCCGTTTCTCCAGCTCTGCACATCACTTTTCCTACATCCATATATGGTGTTTGAATGAGATTGGTCCCCATAGGCTTATGTGTTTGAGTGAGAATGACCCCCATAGGCTTATGTCTTTGAATGCCTGGTCCCAAGTTGATGGAACTGTTTGGATTAGGATGTGAGGCCTTGTTGGCAGAGGTGTGTTGTGGGGCTGGGTCTTGAGGGCTCAAAAGTCCACACCATTCCCAGTTAGCTTTCTCTCTGCCTCACGCTTGTGCATCAGGATGTAAGGTTTCAAGCCACTGTTCTAGTACCGTGGCTGCCTGCCTCCTGCCACCCTTCCTGCCACAATGGCCATGGACTCACCTTTTGAAGCTGTCAGCCCCCAATAACCTTTTTCGTCTATACGTTGCTTTGGCTGTGGTGCCTTAGCGCAGCAATAGAAAAGTAACAGGGAAACTGTTTTCTCAGTTGATGAGCGTTTGAATTGTTTCTGCTTTTTGGCTGCTATGGAGAATGCTGCATTGAACATTTGCATATAAGTGTTTGTGTGGATGTGGGGTTTACTTGCTTTTGGTTACAGAGCTAAGAGTGGCCTGCTTGGTCATTTGGTAAATTCTGGGCTTAACTTTTAAAAAAGCTGATGACTGTTTAGCAAGCCATCACACAATTCTCTGTCTCATATGAAGGTCGTAGTTTCTTCATATCCTTGCCAACTTTGGCTACTGTCTGTCTTTTTGATCTTAGAGTGGTGGTTCTCAACCTTCCTAATGTTGTTACCCTTTAATATAGTTCCTCATGTTGTGGTGATCCCCAACCATAAAATTATTTCACTTGTACTTTATAACTGTGATTTTGCTACTGTTATGGATTGTAATATAATATCTACTCATGTCTGATATGTGACCCCTGGGGGGGGGTTGAGACCCACAGGTTGGGAACCAATGTGACTGTAGGGAACATGAAATAGCTCATTGCCATTCATTTGCATTGTGCCGATTGGTAATGGTGTGACCTTCCCTGTATGCACTTATTGGTCACTCACATGTTCACTTTAGAGAAGTGTTAAGATCTTTTTGCCTAGGGACTGGGGCAGATAGCTCCGTGGGTAAGAGCATTTGCTGCTAAATTGTGAGGACCTGAATTTGAATCCTCAGCACCCATGTAAAAAGCCAAGTGTGGTCAACGGAACATGTAACTCCAGTGCTGTGCACTGTGTGTGAGGGTCGAGGATAGAAGACAGGAGGATGTTTGGGCTTGTTGGCTGCAAGTCTTGTTTCAGGTTTAGAGAGAGACTCTGTCTTGAGGAAATGAGGTGGACAATGAGAGGCTGCTTCTGCACTCTGCACATGCACGTGGGTGCATTCTGGACTGTGCATATGCGTGTGGGTGCATTCTGCACTTTGCACATGCGCATAGGTGCATGCACAGGTGTGTATATCACGTATCCACTCAGACATACTGTGCTGGTAGTTTGTGCCCAGTTGACATAAACTAGTGTCAGCTGGGGAGAAGGGAACTCAACTGAGGTATTGCCTCCATTAGATTGGCCATTGGGGAGAAGGGAACTCAACTGAGGTATTGCCTCCATTAGATTGGTCTATGGCCAATTTTCTTAATTCATGATTGATGTGAGAGGATCTAGCCCCTTCTGGGTGGTGCTATCCCTGGGAAGGTAGTCCCGAGTTGTAGAAATAAGCAAGTTGTGCTAGCCATAGAGAGAAAGTCAGTAAATAGCATTTCTCATGGTTCCCACCTAGGCCCTTGCCTGGGCCTGTGCCCTGACTTCCCTTAGCAACGGACTGTGATCAGGATCGGAAAACCAAGTCAATCCGTTCCTCTGAAAGTTGCTTTTGATCAGTGTTTTATCAGAACGTTAGAAACCTAAGTAGAAAACACACATAATAAAAAAAAAAATCAAATAAAAACCTTTTGCCTATTTCTAAATGGGATCACCATTTCATTATTGAAATGCAAAAATATTTTTATGTTATAAATGCAATTTCACCCTACACTGTGGCTGTCTTTTTACTTCCTGAATGGTGTTCTTGGAAGCACAACATTTTTTATTTTGATGAAGTTCAATTTATCTATTTTTTTTTTCTGTTTTAGTGTCTGCTGCCCTGCTTAAAGGCCATTCATTGCTTAATACAAGGTCATAGAGACTTAGCATATGCTTTCCTTGGTGAAATTTATAGCTTTAGCTCCGAGATATGTCATATACTTACATACTTCTTCAGAAATACTCTGTGAAGTAATTTTTGTGTATGATGGCTAGATGTATTACATTTTTCTATGGAGGAAGTGGCTTCAAAACTTATTTTTTGTGTGTGGGTATCTTCCCTGCTTTCACACATAAACTATGTATCTCATCTTCGACTATATAAATACAAGTCTTGTATATATGCATATGTAAGAGGACAGCAGCTCTGTGTTGATGATGCGGAGGCTTCATACTTCATGGGGGTTAGTCTCTTGCTAATAGACACTTGTACGTCATATTACATAAGTTGAAGCATATGATTAAGACAAAATCCCAAAAGGGAAAGTCTTGATTAGGTTTGTAACATTGTAACTGACAGACATGCTTACCTGGTCCCTGTGTGGGACAGTGTGTGCATCCAGTTGTATAATGAGAAAACCTGTCTCTCATGCCCTTGTCTTTTGTGTATCTAGCGTCAGTTACTTGATGTTTGTTAAACTTACAGATGGTTAATGGGATCTCTTTAAAGGCTGACTTTGGATTTATCTTACTGTGAGGTTGTAGAATGCAAAGCCATTTTGTTTGCTTTTTCCGCTGTCTGTGACCTGTCTGTTTTTATATCCTTTGACAAATGTTTCAATTAGGTGATTGGTCTTTTTTATTGATTTGTGGATATTCCTTACATCCATTAATGAGGTTGGTTTACACCTGTACTGCAAATTGGATGTTTTCCCAAGTGTATCGTTTATCTAGACTTAAATTATTATTTCCCCATGCTCCCCACTGACTTACTTTATTTTTTTATGTTTGAATTCACCATTCTTTTGGATCTCTTCCATGTTTTCTAGTAATAGTTTTATTTTCTACAACTAAGTCTATCTATTGTATTTATTGTGATACAAAGTGGGGTCATCATAAACAAAACATTGGATAGGGAAACCTTTCCCCGAGCCATTTAAATGCCACCTTTATTCTGTGCCAGGATTCGGGAGGCAGTGGGTCTGTGTCTGGGTGCTCTAGTGCTCTATGTTGGTGTGGAAGCGTGAAGCATAGCTTAGCATTGTTAGCTCGGCGTTGGGCCCGTGGCTTTACGGTCTGGAGAAACCAGCTCCCTTCGTCATCCGTCTTCCCTTTGTGTAAGGCTTCTGGCTCTGTGCCCACTTCTGTGTTTTGTTTTATGTTCTTTTGAGATGGTGTCACCCTATGTAGCTCAGGTTAGCCTTCCTAACTGTAATTTTGCATCTACTGTGAATCTTAATGTAAATATCTGGCATGCAGGATATTTGATATATGACTCCCTCCCCCCCCACACACAAAGGGGACACAACCCACAGGTTGAGAATCACTGAGAGGGTCAGGCATGCTTGCAAGTCACAGGTGGACTTTGTCCCTCAGCAGGGTTATTGATAGGAGTCAGGACAAGAATTGGTTTCCTTAATGACCTCAGGAAAAAATGGGGGAAACTTGAGGTCCTATGAAGTAGGTTGGCGATGAGAGCCACCACCAGAACCCTAGAACTGTCTGGAAAGAAATAGACAACAATGAGGAAGTTTGCATTCAGACTGAGCAACTCTCTCATGGCACAAGGATAAAGGCTGGGCTTCAAAACTCTAAGGAGTTTCTGGACTCCTTGGTCTATCTCTGATGGCCATACTCCAAACTGAGCCCACCCCCTGGGGTTCAGTGTTGCTTTGCTCTGCCTTGTCGGGGAGGGCAGTTCTGGAAGGTTTCTTTCCGTGTTGTTCTGCCAGTCTTGGAGCTTGCTCCCCCAGCCTCCTTGTTTGTCTAAGTGGGCCTGCAGGCTCACTGGAAAATTGATTCTGGCCAGCTGTTGAAGAGTCCTCTGGGTAAATAAATCCTCAACCTGGGGATGACATTCCAGAGTAGAAGAATTTAAAACATGTATTTATTTTGTAATACCTCTCTCTTATCTTTTCATTAATTTTTCTTTATTCTTGAGGATTTTGTACATGCATACAATGTGATCAAATATGCTTCCCATTTCCGCTCTCCAAGTCTCCTCATATTTCTAACATCCCCCCCAACCATATTCATGTCTTTTTAATTTTTTTTAACCTAGTAACTCCAGCTGGTGCTGCCCCATTTGTGCATGGGTGTGGAGCCATCTACTGGAGCACCAGGATCGTATCAATGTCCATATTCTCAAAAGAGAATGGTACTCCCAGGAACTTCAGGAAGGAGCGGGACCTGAAAATCATCTACCACATCTATACTGGCCTGTTGGCTCACTTGATCTTGTGTAGGTGTTGTGCCGGTAGCACAGCTGCTGTGAGTTCATGGATGTGATGGTCGGTGGTGTCCAGAACACAGGATTTTACTGCACCTCCCTACATTCTCTAGCTCTTACATTCTTTCTGCGTCTTCCAAGCTAGTCTCCGAACCTTAGTAGGGGTTGGGAGGGTTGCTATAGATGCCCCATTTAGGACTGAGTACTCAGTCTCTTATTCTTAGCACTTTGACCAATGTATCTCTCTGTTGACTACTGCTCATTGTAAAAACAAACAAACAAACAAACAAACAAAAACCCCAAAAAACCTCTCTAGCCAAGGCTGAGAACAGCCCAGGTATGGATGGATATGAATATGTGTATTTAGGAGACACTTTGAAAACATGGCCATTTAGCAAAATAACAATAGAAGGCTTTGCCTTCGGCTCTATGATTTCCCTAGCCATAGGCTTTTGGCCAGGTTTATGGTGTCAGGCATGAAATCTGTCCTGTGGAACAGGCCTTATAACCAACCTGAAAGTGGTGGGTTGTCTCTACCACAGCCGTGCCACTATTATGCCATTGGGCGTATCGTGCCTGACAGGCTACTATTGGAGCAAGCAGGGTCCAACTCTGGGTAAGACGATTGGTGCCTTTTTCCAGCAGCTCCCATAACATCTTGCTGCACTGGGACAGCTAGCGAGCAGGGAGGAAATTTACTGCTGGTTCGAGACTGATTTCTCTGTGTTCTGCAGTCAATGTATGTGGTCTCTTCAGCAACAGACCCTTACTATGTAGTTATAGTGAGTAATCAAAGGGAATGATAAGAATCTATATATATATTTTGATATCTCTGGGGCCTCCCTGATCAATAAAAAACTTAGCTCAAAAAGAGAGAGGCAAATAGCTAGAAAACACTTCTACATCTTCAGTCATCAGGTAAAAGGCAGATTAAAACTACTCTAAGATTCCATCTGTCTTAGGTAGGGTTCCTAGTGATGTGAAAAAACACCATGACCAAAAGCAGCTTGGGGAGGAAAGGATTAATTTTGCTTATAGTTCCACATTATTGAAGGCAGTTGGGGCAGAAACCTGGAGGCAAGAACGGAAGCAAAACCCATGAAGGGGTGCTGTGTACTGCCCTCCTCATAATGGCTTGCTCAGCCTGCTTCCTACAGCCCAGGGGTGGCCCCACCTACCATGGGCTAGGCCCTCCCACATCAATCAATAACTAAAAAAATACAACAGGCTTGCCTACAGTCTGATCTTTCAGAGCTATTTTCTTTCTTTCTTTCTTTCTTTTTTTTTTTTAATTAGGTATTTTCTTTATTTACATGTACATTTTCCCTTTCCCATTTTCCCTTCCAAAACAAACAAACAAACAAACAAAAGCAAGAACAAACCCCTTTTGCCTCCCCTCCCAATGCCTGTCACCCCACCCTCTCCCACTTATTGCCCCTGGCATTCCCCTACACTGGGGCACAAAACCTTCACAAGGCCGAGGTCCTTTACTCCTATTGATGGTCGAATTTGCAATCCTCTACTATATACCTGCTTCTAGTACATTCAATCCCACCCTGTATAGTCCTTGATTGGTGGTTGGGTCCCTGGGAGCTCTGAGGGTACTAGTTAGTAATTGTTGTTCGTCCTAAGGGGCTGCAAACCCTTCAGCTCCATAGAACCTTTCTCTAACTCCTTCATTGGGGACCGTGTACTTCTTAATTGTGGTCCCCTCCTCTCAGATGACTCTAGCTTGTGTCAAGTTGGCATAAAAACTGTCTGGCTTGCCACCTCACCTCAGTCAGAATGGACATCACCAGTCACATAGATGTTAACAAATACTAAAGTGGCTATAGCAAAAGGGGAGCTTTTACATGATGTTGGTGGGAAGGAAAATCAGTTCAACTATTCTGGAAATCAGTCTAGAAGTTTCTCAAAAAAAACCCCAAAAACTAGAAACACAACTGCCATATGATCCAGCAATACCGCTTCAGGGCATGTGCCTAGTGGACTTAATGTTCTACTGCAGAGTCACTTACACATACATGCGCATTGCTGTGCTATTCACAGTAGCTATGAAATGGACTGAACCAAGATATCCATCAATAATAGATGAATGCACAAGAACAGATGAATGAGTTTATACACAACGGAATAATAATACACAGCCACGACCAAGAAGCAAATCATGAAAATTTCAGGTAAATGGATAGATCTAGAGACAAGAAACATACTAAAAGATGTAACTCAGGCCACAAAAGACAAACACCTTCCATTCTCTCTCATATGCAGATCCCAGTTTCAAATCTCATCAATTATGTTTAATCTGGAGCACAAGAGGACGCTGGGAGATGAGAATGGTGCTTTTGGGTTAGGGCACATTAAGGGAAGGGTATGATAGGTTATAGGTAAAGGAGAAGGAGAAAGGAGAAATACTAGGAGCAGAAAGGCTTAGGTAGGCAGGGCACAGGCAAAACCGTACAGACTTTCTGTGATGGCCACAACTCTGAGTAAAGACAAAGAGACATATTTATTATAATAGCTTTAAGTCTTGGGCTTATTCCCACTAGCTAGTGACTTAACTAACCCGTTTATAGTAGTCTAAGTTCCTCCATGTGGTTCATTGGTTACCCCTCCTGCGGTCCTAGCCTGCTTCTTCCTCTGAGAAGACACATGATGTTGACCTCTGGTCTCCATGGATGCATACCTGTGCCCCATAAAATAGGCAGTAAGTTTGGGTTTGAAGGGAAGAGTGACATCTATTCTCCACCTCACATTTTCACAGGGGGATGTACTGTCTGCTTTCCTTTCAAGCTACCGAGCTTGCTAACGGGCCCTGTGTTGCTGTCTGCTTACCTTCTGGAAAACCCACACTTGGGTATGCCTGAGCAGAAAGCCTCAAGCTCCTGCCACTAAGTAGCTCTTTAGTGTTTTAAAAAGGGTTTATAACAAATGGGAAAATTACACTGATCGTGGAAACCTTCCTATTAAAGTGTTAAGGAATCTCGAGGTGGCATTTATTATAATTGGTTTCCGTTCTCTCTGTGCCTTCCTTTTGAGGCCCCCTGGCATTAGTACTTTAGGTCAAGTGGGACCAAAAACCCAGGCAGAACCAGCTCTGTGGAGAGAGCAGCGCTGTAGGGTTCGAAGCAGAGTTAAGACTTGAGCTCCTTCCCTCTGGTCTCTCTAACCTCTCTCTCCTCGGCTTCTCTTCAGTCTTCTGCTATCTGGGCCTCAGGGAGTAGTGAGCAGGACACTTGGCTCTGATTGGTTGTGCTTGCTGTGTACTGACTAGCTCATACCTAATACTGTGTGTCCACTTTTGGAGCTGGAGGTGTGGCCAAACATGGAGGCGTGAGAAGCCAAAAGGAGGTCAGTGGTGGGTGCTGGCCTGCCGCAAAGAAGTGTGTGTCCTAGGGGAGTTTCACTTCAACAAAAATTTGTTAGAGGTTTGTCTGGGTCCTTGTGAGGTAGGAATGTGTGTGTTGCATTCAATGATACCTTTCCAGAAAGTGAGAGGGGAACAAAGAAGGCTTGGGTATTGAAGTCAAGGGGAGATGATGCGCTCTCTCTCTCTCTCCTCCCTCTCTCTCTCTCTCTCTCTCTCTCTCTCTCTCTCTCTCTCTCTCTCCCCCTCTCTCTCCCTCTCTCTTCCTCCCTCTCTTCCTCCCTCCCCTTTTCTCTCTCCTCTCTCTCTCTCCCTCTCCCTCTCTCTCTCTCTCCCCCTCCCCCTCCCTCCCTCTCTAATGCAGCTCTTTGGCGGGAGTGTAAAGCATGGTGTTTGGAGTGTTACTTCAGTAATGTCAGCATCAAGGCAGTTTTGGCTCTCTGAGACCTTCCTGAGCAGATCCACACTCTTTTTTTCTTTGTGGCAAGTACCATGTGGGGAGGAGGCAGCTGTGCAGTTCTGAGGTCTTTGGTCCCTTGAACTTCAAACTCAACCCTACTTCTTACTAGATATATGACTGTGGGCAAAGCGACCTCTCTGGACCTCAGTTTCCTTACCTGGAAGACAGAACTGTAAGTGACATTGATTTACAGATTACAGATTACTTAGACGTTGTACCCATGGGAGCTGGGGAGATGGTTTGGTCAGTAAGGTATCTGCCATGAAAACATGGGAACCTGTGCTGGGATTCATAGCGGCCACATTGAAAGCTAGGTGTGGGGCTGGAGAGATGGCTCAAGAATTAAGAATGCTCGATGCTCTTCCACAGGACTGAGATTCAGTTTCCAGCACCCACATAGCACATCAAAGCTATCTATATCTCTACTTCCAGGGGATGCAATATCCTCTTCTGGCCTCCACTGGCATCAAGCGGGCACATAATGCACAGACAAACATGTAGGCAAATCACCCATATACAAGAAATAATATAATAGTAACAAGAAAAGCTAGTTGGCCAGTGTAGAGACGATTGGATCCCTGGCCAACCAATCTAGCTAATCAGTGAGCTCCAGGCTATCTGGAGAGAGATAGAAGGTAAAACACAAGCAGTACGCACCATTTCTACTCACCCACATACATGTGAGCACATTGTATGCACCGTTTCTACTCACCCACATACATGTGAGCACATACCACACACTCACACAAATACAAGGAAAGGAAGTTGTATATGTGAACACACTTGTGAGTTGCTTAGCATCACTGGACACAAGTGCAGTTTCTAGGCCTACTGTTTCCAAGTTTCTCACATTCTCTCTCGATGATGCAGGATGGCCAGGTTCTCTGCACCCAGGATGGTTAGACGCCAGAGTCTGAAGGTCTGAGAAGCACTGATCTGTTCTATTTCTAAAAATTCCTGCTTCTGCCTGGTGCACAGCTGCTAAAGGTCCTCTTCAGAAGAAGTGTGAGGCTCCCACTCTCTGCCCACTCTGTATACTGTGCAGTGTCCCTCCTATTGTTGAGTGTTCCTCTCGATGCGTGATGTGATGTGAGCTCTGCCCAGAACCGCCACAAGTGTATCGACTTTTCACGGGTCTTCTCAGCTCTTTCTGATTAATACGCCTGACAACGAAACGGCAAGGCTTGTGCTTTCCTGGCAGAGGGTATTCTGTGTCAGAGGGTTGATCGTCTGAAATGCACTTTCTCTGGCTCACAGTGTCAGAGCTGGTGTTTGAAGTACACATGAGCACCCTTACTGACAGCCTGATGTATTTGTGAGGGCTCTCCACAGAAACAGCTTGTTCTCTCTCTCTCTCTCTCTCTCTCTCTCTATTTGTTTGAAAGAGGGAGGGTAAGAGAGGTGGGTCATATAAGAAGTTGCTCATGAAGATCTGATGATATAGGTTCTGGTCTTTTTTTTTTTTAACTTTTTATTGTGAATTTCACATCATGCACCTCAATCCCATTCATCTCCCTGTCCCTTCCACATTCATCCCCCCAGCCTTGTAACTTCCCCGCAAAGCCAAGCAAATCAAAACAAAACATAAGCATCTTGCCATGGAAGCTGGAGTGTGTGACACTGTGTCCCATGGTATACTCCTTTGCCCACACATCTTTAGTTGCAAATGTTCACTGCCATGAGTCATTGGTCTCTTGCTTCTGCTACCCTACCAATATTGGATCCTCACCAAGACTCCTCTCGGATATCCTGTTCTTGCCCTGTGTCATGGAGATCCTGCAGCTTTGGTTCTGTAGGCCCATCCCCTTCACAACCTCCAGGAGCTCGTAGATGTTGGGGTGGGCCAGCTCACACCCTTGATCTCGGCCTGGGTGGAAGCTGAGCTAGTCAGTCCAGCAGCCCTCCTGGACCCAGGCCACCGCTTTGTTTGTCCAGTCAAGGTTCAGAGCCAGCTCTCCTGAATGCCAAAGCTAGTGAGGGGTGAGGGTCAGTTCAGCCCAGGCCTTGCACATCAACATGGCTGCCAATCAGCCCAGATGACCAAATGCCTGCATGGCCTTTGGTTGTAACTTGGGCCACGGGTATCGATACAGACTCCTGAAGCACAGGCCCAGATATTACCATGACCTCAGTGCCAGGGCAGGTTATTCACACCAGGCTGTCTCTCAGCACCATCGCATCTCCACTTCTACCTCTCTTCATAATACACAAATCGTTCTGCTTCTCTTCATCTCCCATCTCTCTACCACCTACTTGCTCAGTGTAGTGGCACCCAGCCTGTCAGGTGGCAGGCCTCTTACCTCAGGTGCAGTGGTGTTTTGTCTGTATTTATATCTGTGTGAGTGTGTCAGATGCCCTGGAACCGAAGTTACAGACAGTTGTGAGTTGTCTTGTGGATGCTGGGACTGGGATCCAGGTCTCCTGTAAGAGACCTGGTTAGGGCTAGTGCTCTTAACCACTGAGCAATCTTTCCAACCCCTAGGTTCTGGTCCTAATGCAGGCACACTTAAGTAGGTGAAGAGCCATTGTTTGAGTATGATCCAGAGAGAGTATATCTGGCAGGGTGGGGTACCACACCACCATGAGGTAGAGGCAGGAGAATCTGAGTTTTGAGGAAAGTCTGGGGTACATAACAAAGACTCCCGCAAAAACTCCAAATAACAAACCAAATGAAGAACTCCCCTACTCCCAAACTGATGTCCAATGGGTAGGAAAACTTCTCTTTATTATTTGAGGGGAAGTCAGAACTCGGGCCTTCACCTGAGTGGATGAGGCCTACCCACACTGAGGAGGACAGTTAGCTTTATTTATTCTACCCATTTCAAATGTTAAGTCCATTCAGAAACACTCAGGCTAATGTGTGGCCATGTGTCTGGGTGCCCCTAACCCTACCATTTTGCACATAATGTTCTCAGTTTCCTCCTCAGTATCATCTTGGGATTCATGATTCTTTTCTGAGTTTGCGTAGTTGAGAATGCTGGTGTTAAAATGTCACAGGCCACGGAGGTGTTGAGGTTGGTGGTGTTCCCCTAAATTTTCCTTGGGTAAACATATAAAGCCTTTAATTTTAGCCTAGTAGGCTAATTTTCACAATGTAAACAATTTTGAAGGAAAGCAAGTTAATAGGTGTTGGGGATGAGCCGTCAGAATGCAGAGCCTCCATATTCTCCCCGCTGCCCCCCAGAGTCAATACTTCATTTTGCTCCAGAGTCAATAACTAATGATTCTTGCCACATTTCACAGATGCACGAAAGTTTGTAGATCAGATTTTGTACTTTGCAGAGTTCATGATACAGGACATGACAGATGGACCAGTGACTCCTTAGCCCGAAGCTACCTGGGTGTGGCAGTTTTGAGGGTATTACAGGTATCTTATCAAGTCCCCAGGTTCAGGGACATTGTCTTCTCTAAACATTTCAGATGCATCTTCAGCCCAGGCCGACATCACCGTGAACAGGGAAGGGAGCCTCAAACAGCCGTGAGACAGCTAGGGGGAGGTGGGGGGTTGGCTTCCTGAGAAAGGTGTGTGGGTCTGCGTGGACTGACTTAGACCTTCATCCCGAGGGCTTGGGGGAAGGGCGGCCTCCCTTGTGAGTTAGTCTTGGATGGCTTGTGGGCATTCAGAACTATTGCTGAGCTTAAATTTCACCATCTGGTACTGGAGTGGGAGCCGGCATGGATGAGGAGTCATGCAGAACAGAATGCTAAGATTGTCTTCCTTTTGGTCAGGGAAGGTGGAGAGATAAGAGTTTTGTTGGAGAGAATATGGACTAGCAGTTCTGACATGGTTTTGTTTCTGAACAGAGTCTGCTTCCTGTTACTGGTAAGATTGAGATGATGTGGGGACACAGAGCTCCCTAAGGGTATTTAATATTAAGTACTGTTAAGTACTTAATAGTACTTAACACTGCTAACTACCAGTGTTAAGTATTATTAAGATTGTTAATGCAGGGCTGGCGAGAGGGCTCAGCGGGTAAGAGTACTGACTGCTTTTCCGAGGGTCCTGAGTTCGGATCCCAGCAACCACATGGTGGCTCACAACCACTCATAATGAGATCTGATGCCCTCTTCTGGTGCGTCTAAAGACAGCTATACTGTATTGTGCTGGAGCGAGTGGGGCTGGAGTGAGCAGGGCTGGAGCGAACAGGGCTGGAGCGAGCAGGGAGGTCCTCAGTTCAATTCCCAGCAGCCACATGGTGGCTCATGGCCATCTGTTACAACTACAGTGTACTCATAC
Organism: Montemys delectorum; assembly: GCA_019843815.1. Taxonomy (NCBI): domain Eukaryota; kingdom Metazoa; phylum Chordata; class Mammalia; order Rodentia; family Muridae; genus Montemys; species Montemys delectorum. The sequence goes on along the minus strand of JADRCD010186789.1, from coordinate 14,491 downwards.
ACATAAAATAAATAAAACTTTAAAAAAAGATTGTTAATGCAGTTATATAAGCACCCTTCAGTGTTTACTTTTTTTTTCCCCAGCTAAACTAAACTACTGAGGGTCAGCCCCATTCTCTCTCTCTGTGCTGTTACAAGGCTTCTTGGGAGGAGGAAACATGGAAAAATGCCCACCCATTCAGCCCAGATAGCGCCTCAGCAACAGACCAAAAGCTATGATTTCATGCTAGTCTACCGTAGTGGCCAGTGAGTTATGTATAGAGATATGGGTGAGTTAGAGGCAGCTTGTCTTAGTTAGGGGTTCCATGGCTGTGAAGACACACCATGACCACAACAACTCTTGTACAGGAAAATATTTCATTGAGGTTGGCTCACAGTTTCAGAGGTTTAGTCCATTATTATCATGGTGGGAAGCCTGGGAGCATGCAGGCAGACATGGTGCTGGAGAAGCTGAGAGTTCTACACCTCGATCCGAAGGCAGGAAGAAGAGACTGGGTGCCATACTGGGTATAGGTTGGGCATAAGAGACCTCAAAGCCCAGCCTCACAGTGACCCACTTCCTTCAACAAGGCCACACCTCCTCCAACAAGACCATACCTCCTAATAGTGTCACTCCCTGTGGCCAAGCATCCAAACACATCATCTGTGGGAGCCAAACCTATCCAAGTCACCACCCAGCTGCATCACGGAGGGGCCCATTCCGTGCACAACTGGTGTTCCCTACAGCTTGTAAGCATCATACCACAGAAGTCTCCCCTACCTCCAGCAATTGTTCAGCGCTTATGTAATTTTGGGTGGGAGCCTCTGGAATCTTCTCTCTTGCAGCTTGCGGGTTTTCTGAGCCTTCCTCCTTTCCTCCTTGAGAAATGTTTCAGTCTGGAGGAAACAGCTTCATATCTGAAAGGCCTGGAAGAAAAGACGCTATAGATCATATGGGTTGATTTATGCTAGAGACACGGTGCTGACATTTGCTAGGTAAATGGCATGGCGGTTTGGTAAATACTGGTTTTGGTAGTGTATAGTAGGTAAGCCAAGAGCATGTTGCCGTTCATAAGACATTCTGGAGGACCTAAAAGTGAGATTGTTTTGATGCTTCTCGAGAACTTCAGACAGGTTCTCTTGGTAAGAGGTAAAAAGACCTGCCGGTGTCTTTGACAAGTGGTCTCTGGAACAGCTTGCCATCCGCAGGAAGGCTCTTCGGTGCCCCACTTAGGAGTTTTGGATTGGCTGCTTTTTCATAGAGAGCAACCGGTTTTCTTCAGAGGAGTCTGACAAAGCAATTGAGACCAGATCTAGAATCACAGAGGGACGGGCTCAGAGAGCATCGGTGCTCATCAGAAGAGGCCTTTCCTTGGGTGGCATCCTGTGTTTTTCAGACCCGCCCCGAGAAGATCGCAGTTCCCATGCAGGGAGGGAGTCATATGCTAGGGGCTTGTGTCAGCTCATTTCCTGTAGCCCACAATCCGTAGCATGGAAACAATACCGATCTGTTTTCACTAGTCCTGATCTTAGGAGAGAGAGGCTAGAGCACGTGTGACTTGTACTTGTTGTCATCAACTCAAGATGACTTCTGCCAGGAGCCTCCTGTCTCCAGGCTTGCCAAGGGCATGAGCCACCTCAGCGATCGTCCCTTACCTTCAAGGAAGGTTACTCCTGTCCCACTTGATCTATGAGGAGACTAAGGGAACCTCACTTGTGCAGAACTTGACTGAGCTTTGACCCGGATCCCATTAGGCGGCACTTGCCCAGCCAGGCTGCCCTTATCTTGTTCACCAGACATTGTTTTGCATGCTTTTTATCTTACTGAGCTGCCACATTTGTATATTATCTCTCTCAGTTATTGAGGTGTTGGTACTCACATGGCTCTGCTTCAGGAAGATGGGGGAGGATTAGGAAGTTGATGACTCACTCAGTCCTGTGGCTACCTGGGGTTCCCATCTGTATGTATGTATGTATGTATGTATCTGTGGGTATATGTGCACACATGTGTGGCACGCACATGTGCGTGCATGTGTGTATGTGTATGTATTCACATTTGTGTGCATGTGTATACATGGTGTCTGTGTGTGCATGTGTGTGTGTGTATTTGTCTGCATGTGTGTATGTGTGTGTGTGTGCACATTTATGTGCATGTGTGCATGTAGTGTGTGTATGTGTGTGCTTGCATGAATGTCTGTTGTGGGTTCTTCCTTCATTGCTTTCTAGTTTATGAAGCAGAGTTTATGGCTGATCTGGAAGCTTGCTTATTGTACCTGTCTAGCTATCCCCATCTCTGTTTCCTGAGTGTTGTAATTACAGAAGGGCCATTATACCCATCTAACATTGGCTCTTCTCTTGGGGCTGAGGATGAGTGGTGGAGACTCAAACCCCAGTCTTCCGTGCTTGCACAGCAAGTGCTTTACCTTGAGTCATCTTTCCGGCCCTCAGCTTCTGGGTACCAAGTCTTCTGGGTACAGCTGCAGCATCCTGGCTGCAGGTGGTGGCAAACTTTATCTCCAGATATCAGGAAGTGAGCTTAACTTGCCACAGACTGCTCTATCTATATGGAGGCTTGACCTCATCAGCATCTTTCCCAGGCATGATCTCATGAATGTGCTTCTCCTCCTCTAGGTTGGGAAAGAGGTTGAAGAAGACCCGCAAGTATGACATCATCACCACCCCTGCCGAACGCGTGGAAATGGCCCCACTGAATGAGGAGGACGATGAGGATGAGGACGCTACAGTATTTGACATCAAATACAGGTGTGCTGGGGACAGAGGCTTCCTCCTGGGCTGTGTGGTAGGGTGGTTTGGCCACAGCATCTTTGAGCTCTTGCTCTCATGTGCCTACCACAGTGGGACCTTGTTCTCATCACTACCTTGGTAGCAGCACTCAGGAATCCAGTTTCTGCTTTTTAGTTCCTGCCCTGGCTTCCCTAAGTAATGAACCATATGCTATGAGATGACGGGAACCCTTTCCTTCTTCAGGAGGAAATACGTAAATAAGTAAATGCTTATTTGAGGGTAGGAGGGGAAGAAAAAGAAAAAAGCCCCCACTATTTTGGTTGCTTTCTGTCACATTAGTTTTAGACACGAGTTTGTTAATGCTTTACATTTAAATTTTATTTACTTTGTGTGTGTGTGTGTGTGAGTGTGTGTGTGTGTGTGTGTGTGTGTGTGTGTGTGTGTGCATGTGTGTGAGGGGGGAGAAAGGTTTCTCTATAGTTCTGGCTGTCCTGGAACTTCCTTTGTAGACCAGGATGGCCTTGAACTCAGAGATCCTTCTGCCTCTGCCTCCCAGTGGCTGGGATTTAAGGTGTGTACCAACATACCTGGAACATTTGAATTTTATTAAGAACAGGTAGACACCGAATATAGCAATATCAACTAGCAATACTCAGTTATATCACAAAGTAATACATACATAGCTTTATTAATGATTGTATTGGTTTTATCGCTAAGCCACTTTGTTTCACATTTGGTACATAGAAACAAAATATAGCATGAGAAAATTATGTCACTTTAAAAGGTATTTCCATTGTGTATGTGTGTGTGTGTGTGTGTGTGTGTGTGTGTGTATGTGTGTGCATACATGTGTCTGTAGTACATGAGCATGGAGGTCAGAGGACAATTTTGTAGAGTTTGTTTTCTCCAAACTCAGGTCACTAGACATGCATAGCAAGCTCCTCTACCAGGCTGTCTTGCAGTCCTCACATTTATTTATTATTTGTTTGTTTGTTTGAGGCAGGGTCTCAGAACCTGGGCTAGGAATTTCCTATGTATAAACTCATGGCACATCTCTTGCCTTGGTCTCCTGAGTGTTGGAATTACACATGTGCGCCACCATACTGTGCTTTAATTATTATTTAAGCTTTCATTATTGCTCACAAAAAAAAAAAAGGGTCTATGCCCTCCTGCGGGTATGTGACACATTATGCAGCACAGAACCTTATGGAGTGGATCAGTTGTATTACTGATGTGTGTATATGTGTGTGTGTGTGTGTGTGTGTGTGTGTGTACATACAGATGAATGCATGCATGTATATGTGCCTGCACACAGGCACATGCCATTGTGTGTATTTGGCGGCAGAGAACAACTTCCTGGAGTTGATTCCCTCCTTCCACCATGTGGATCCTGGGAATCAAACTCAGTTTGTCAGGGTTGGTAGCCAGTGTCTGTACCCACTGAACCATCTTGCCAGCTCCTGTACTCTCTTGATTCAGAGCCACTACTAGAATCTTATTCATACTAGGTGTGGTTGTTACTATTGATCATTAACTGGACAAGATCTAGAATCATCTAGCATACAAATCTCTTATCCAGTCTGTGAGTGACTTTCTAGATGGAATTACAAGGGAAGACCTACCATAATTGTGCTCAGTATCATTTCATGGGCAAAGGGTACTGGACTGGATAAAGAAGAGAAAGTGCACTGGGTACCAGCATTCACCTCTCTTTGCTTCCTGACTGGGACCAGTTGCCTTTTGGTCCTACTGCTACGCTGTCTCTGCCATGATGGACTGTACCCCCAAACGGTGAACCAGAGCAACTCTTTCTTCCTTAGGTCATTGTCTCAGTCAGGGTTTCTATTGCTGTGATCAAACATCCTGAAGGAGGAAAGGGTTCCCGTCATCTCACAGCATATGGTTCATTATTTAGGGAAGCCAGGGCAAGAACTACAGCAGAACCCGTGGAGGGATTGTTGCTTGATGGCTTGCTCTTTATGGTTTGCTTAGCTTGCTTTCTTATAGTACTCAAGACCACCAGCCCAGAGGTGACACTTTCTGCAGTGAGCTGGGCCCCACTGTATCGATCAGTGACCATACAGGAGGATGAGCCACAGGCTTGCCCAAAGGCCAGTTTGGTGTGGGCATCTCCTCAACTGAGAGTCCCCTCTTCCCAAATGACTCTAGCTTGTGTCAAGAGGACATAACACTAGCCAGCATAGCTGCTTTTGCTAAGTATTTTCTCATTATCACAATTAAGAGGAAGTAGCTAATACACTGGGTGATCAAATTGATTCTATGAGAGATGTGATAGGATGGTCCTTTTTTATTCTATTTTATTTGTGATTAAATAAGAAAAGTCCCTAATCTGGGCGTGGAAGCCCAGCCTGTTGTTCTAGCACTCAGGAGGCTGAAGCAGGTGTTTTTTGTTTTGTTTTTATTTTTATTTTTTTTAATCTTTTTTAAATTTGGTCTAGAACATAAGATGGGAAGGCATAATGAGATCTGACACCCTCTTCTGGTATGTCTGAAGACAGATACAGTGTACTTATTTATAATAATGAATAAATCTTTGGGCTGGAAAGAGCAGAGATCCTGAATTCAGTTCCCAGCAACACTGTAACATCTTCTCTTAGGAGTTCTCTGGAAGGCTGAATTCCAGGAACTAGGCTTCTCCATATCCAGGGAAACCCTATAGTGTGTGAGAGAGATGCCAGTAAGGAGAAAGTAGAATATGAATTGGAGAATGAGGTTGCGTGCGATTCGCTGTAGAGTCCGACAAGCGGATGGTAGAGTGAGGGATCTACCACCCCCTGGGTTTACACCAGCACAATGTAGCCTAAAAGACTTCCACACTTGTCTCAGTTCTTCAAACTGGAACACGTTTCCTTTTTGGGCTGATTGTCATTCCTGGATTGGCACGGCTGCTAGTTCTGGAACTTATCAAGCGCTGAAAGCAGCGGATAAAGTGAGCCACTTGGGAGCTGTTCAAGTACTAGAAATACTTCTCGTTTCCGAAAGGACGAGTTTCTTCCATGGCCTGATGCAAGAGTGAGAACCAAGGATGAGAGTAACAGGAACCCAGGAATCCACAGGCACTCCCCCTCACCCCGTGTCTGGCACAGCAGTCGCCCCTTGGCATTGGTGTAGGATCTGAGTTTGCTCCATCCAGTTCTTTGATGTTCTCCATTTCTTCTAATTTAGGCAGAAAATCAGGACCCAGCAAATCCACTTGTATGAATCCTGTACTCTAAGCTATCTGCAATAGCGAACCTGAGTCCCACGGGCTCTGTCTTCACACTGAGTGACGGCTCTTCAACAGCTTGGCTCCTCTTGTTTTTTGTTTTTTGTTTTCAAGACAGGGTTTCTCAGTGTAGCACTGGCTGTTCTGGAACTCACTCTGTAGACCAGGCTGGCCTCGAACTCAGAAATCCACCTGCCTCTGCCTCTCAAGTGCTGGGATTAAAGGTGTGAGCCACCACCGCCCAGCAGTTTGTTTGTTTTTTTTTGTTTTGTTTTTGGTTAGCCTTGCTCTTCTTTGTTGTCACTTTGGGGACAACTACAAAACCTGGTTCCTGTATAAACGGTAGTCACTTTATTTGTGACCTTATCTCTGGTAGCCTTATTTCATTTAAGCATTACTTGTGTAGGTGTATGCACACATATGTGTATGAGCATGTATACATACATGCTGTGGCATGTATGTGGAGGTGGTTTGGCAGGAGTCAGCTCTAACTCCACTGTGTGGGTCTGTTTGGTTTGAATGAGCATGACCCCCATCTATGTGAATCCTTGGTCGCCAGTTGGTGGAACAGCTTGGGAAGGTTGAGGGGGTGTGCCATGGGGGGAGGGGTCAGCTTTGAGATAAGGCCCAGTCAGCTTTCTTCCTGCCTCTGACTGTGGATCACCTCTGCTCGATACCTGACCACCGAGCGGAGTTTGCTGGTGCGTTTTACTGTATGGAGTTCCCCCTCCGTCTCTGAGTATTCGTTACCTTTGAGTTTTCTTTATTTCTCTAGCTCTGTTAGGCAGGGCTTACCTTCTCCTTTCACCTATTAGGGTGGTAAATCTGTATTTATTGAATTTCTAGTATGTAACCAGTTCAGGATTCTGGAGAGTGAGACAGCTTGGTCACGCGTTGTCTTTCTGCATGAACTGTCTTATATAAGGCTTTCCTTCTCTCTAGGGAGTGGTGACTGGTTGCTTGTTTTTCTGTCTCATTATTAGTCTGCCGGGCTTGCCTCATAGAATGAATAGGGCGTGCTTCCTTATTTTCCTTCTCTGGACTGGTTTGGATCAGATTGGAATCATTAGTTTTCTAAGTGTTTAGTAGAGCACATCAAAAAACTGCCTGGACCTGAGCAGTCTGTGTGGAGTTTTTTAGGGTCGGTGACATTCACTTCCTTGAATAGTTCTTAAAATAGTGTTTACTTCTTCCTGGGTCAGTTTTGATCAGAAGTAGTTTTAGGGGATCTTGTCTATTCCCTTTAAAGTCTACAAACCTGTTGTTGTGTAGTTGTTCCCAACATTCTTCTTTAATCTTGTAAACATAAATAATATGAGTGGCTATGGTCTTTCTTTTCCTCTTTGAAAGACAGGGTCTTTGTGTAGCCCTGGCTGGCCTGGAACTTAAATAGACCAGGCTGGCCTTGAGCTCACAGAGATCCACCTGTGTCTTCCTCTCAAGTGCTTGGATTACTTAATCCCTTGGCGTGTGCCACCATGCCTCCCTCTCTTGTATTCTTAATACTATTTTTTGCTCCCCCCCCACCAGCTCCCCTTGCTCAGTCTTGCAAGGAGTTTCACTTTGTCACTCTGCTCATGGAATCATCCTTGGGCCTCTCCGATCGCCTTGGTGATGATCGGCTTCCAGTTGGTGTCTGTATCTGGTCCCCCGGCTTGCTTGCTGCACATTCCATTCCTGCCACTTCGTCCTCCGAGTGCACCCAGCCTCTTCCGTTGTTGTCAGCCCCTCTAGCTGGAATCAGCATTTGTTCTGTGGTAGCCTGTGTCAGAGCCTCCTGAAGGCATTCAGGACCGCTGCCAGGCCCTGCTTGCTGCACCGTGCCGCCCCTCAGTGTCCCTGAAGAATTGAACTTTGGAGAGCTCCCCAGGGAAGCTCCTGCTGTTGGTAGGTGAAAGGAGGATGTGAATGAACTTGGAGGCGAGTCAGTCAGACACAAGACCACCCCAGTCCACAGAAGACTCACTGTGAGGCTCAGAAGCTTTCCCTAATGTACAGGTGTATAGCAACTAAAGATGAGGGAGCAGGGTTGGGAGTTTGGGGTGGGGGAGGAGATTGCTGTGTCATCTCACTACTTAGCAGTAGTCACTCGAGAGTGTGCGAGTACACATCTGTGGGTGTTGCTTTTTCTGTTGAAATAGGCCCCAAATTACAAAGGCCGATTTACGGCACTTTCTACCCCGAATGTCATATTGTGAACAGCCTTTTTTTTTTTTAATGTCAGTAAGTATGAAAGAATTTTTTTTTCAGGTCACCTTCCATGTAGTGTTTTTAAGGTTTCGTCTTGCACACTGATAACTATTCACAGAGTCTTGGCTTCCTGTCCACCAAATGTTTCTGGTTCCTCCAGGAAGCACACGAGTGAGAAACTGGATGTGTGTGATTCATGGTGTTGGGTTATTTTATGATGGAGTGGGAAGAGGAACATTGTGCTTGGTACTAGGGTCGCGAGGTAGGTCCCATGCCTCTTATTGGACATGGAACTTTCTGGTCATACCTCGTGAGTTGGAACCCGTGTGGATCGGCCAGGCTTGTTTCCAGTCAGGTAGAGGGGGTAGAGGAGACGTCACAGGCTAGGAAGACTCCTGTGTACAGCACCCTCAACCACAATGCTGGGGATGAAACCTAAGAGCTCAGCCATGCTAGTCAAGCACTCTGCTGCCAAGCTCCGACCCCAGCTCAACAGCCTTCACCTTCTTTGTATGTTTCATACAGCCGGGATGCTTTTGGTTTGGGGAAAATAACTGCACGGAGCACAGAGAGCCCTGGAATTTTGGAATGGTTCCATATTTTGGGAGGCATTTGAATTTCACTTGTGCCTTGAGCTTAGTTGGCTTGGTGCACAGTTGCAGTCAGCGTTTTTGGGCCTAGGTAAGTCCCTGGTTTATCACAGGAGACTTTTGTTCCCTCTAGGCATCCCTGGAGGACAGGTACCCATGCTTGTATGGCAGGCAGCCTGCCAGCTGTGTTGAGTGCAGCCCAAGGTGCCCAGCTGCTGGGAAAAGCAACCAGGATACCGGCTGCTGCTGTTCGTGCCGGCCCCGCATCTTGCTGAGATGTGCGTGGAGACAGCGTGGCTCCTCTAGGGTGTGGACTGGCATTCTCAGCAGGCTTGTTTGCCCCTTTTTTTGTGGCGAGGGCTTCCTGTAGGAATATTAGATACCAATGACATCAACATAGCATGGGAGTCGGTACCTATTTTAGTCTCTTGAACAGTCAGGCCCCTGGAGAGTAGGTTTGAAGTGGAAGCGGAGCTGACCCCCTCATCTGAAGTTGAGGTCTGGACTCTTGAGTGCTTCCTAATTGAAGGTTAAATGGCTTTCCAGTGGCAATATCTTATGGCTGCTTTTCCTTGCTAAGGAGCTTAGGATGGGTAGGTTCAGGGGGCTGCTCTGCCTGCCTCATGTTCCCCAGGGTTTAGCTTTGCTATGAAAGCAGATGGTGTGCTCGGGTTCCCCTCTGCTCTACAGCACTCCTGTATGTACATGTGGCTGTTTATTCCTACAGCTATGGGGGTTGGGGTGTAAACAGCCCATGGGGTGAAGGTACAGGACCTTCTAGAGGTTCCGTCCGTGTAGGTACTTCTGTGACCCTTGTGAGATGAGGGGTCACCTGGGCAACTGAACTTAAACACCCAGGCAGGTGACAGTGCCACACGTTGGTTGTTCAGAGTGTATCCCTGTGCTATAACGGTTTTCACTCATCAGCTCTTTCTGGGCTTGGCAGGCCACCGTCACTGGCTGTCATTTGGGGACACTGTGGACATTTGTTTTGGTGTAGCTGTGGAGATTGGCTCTGATTGTGTTTGCTCTCCGACACCATCAGCAGTCTTTAAATATGTTTTTGTTTTTCAAGTGTGATTATGTAAGGTCCACAGTCTAATACTAATGGAGGAAGTAGCTTTAACGGGTCTATTCTCCCTCCCCCCTCCCCCCCCACCTCCTCCTAAGCTCCTTCTGTGCAGTTGTAAATTTTTACCCATGGTAAAAAGTATCTATTTTACCTCTGGTGTTGTCAGCCCTGTGTTAGAGCTGGAGTTCTAGATGAGCAGGCTCATACATGGATCCTGCCTGTTTAGTCTTAGGAGACAGTAGTCATATGCTTACATAGGCCCAACTCATCAAACTATGGCCAGTGCACCAAATTTTTTTTTTTTTTTCACTTACCAGGTCTAAATTACTATACCAAAACACCCAAGACAACGTGAGCCAGGGGACAAAAGGGAGGTTGAACCCATTAATTCCCACTCATGACCTAGAGGCCTTCTACCAGGCCTCACCTCTGAAAGATTCTGCCACCCCATGACAGCGCCAATCATGCTAATTCGGTGGGCAGAGGGGAGACACTATGGATCCCAGACGGTAACAGGAGCTTGAAAGCCGTGTGGAAGTTCTACCTTTTCATGTGTGCCCCAGTCTCAACTGCTCAGCCCAGACTTAACGCAGTCTCCTTGCCCTCCCCGCCCAACTGCTGGGTTATAGGTCTGTGCCAGCAAGCCCAACTCTGATTTCTACATTTTAATGTTTGAAAAAAGAACCAAAAGGATAATATTATTTCAGGATATATAACAGTTGATTGCAGCTCAGATTTCAGTCCCCGTACGTAAAGTTTGAACAAAGCCGTCCTCAGATGTTGTGTGCTGTGTTTGGCTGCCTTTTTTTTTTTTTTTTTGTCATGACAACAGGGTTCGTAGTTGACACAGAGACTGCAGGATCTACAAGGGTTAAAATAGTTACCTTTGGATGCTTTGGCCTGAAAACCTGAAGGGCTAGGAAAGAGGGACTTGAAGGGAAAAGAGCACGTGCTCTAAGAAGGGTGGGGCTGTGTGTGGAGGCAGGGGGTCCCGGAAGTCTTCTGTGCGGTCCAAAGGACAGTTACATGGAAGAGTGGAATGTACCTTTCGGACAGCACATTTTTCAAAAGCCCTATGGAGGAGGAGCAGGGGCTGTAGAGACCACGATGACGATGGACACAGCAGGAATGGGAAAGGGACAGAGTGTGACAGTGTGGCCTGTGGGGTGGAGTCCGATGGCCTCAGTGCTCTGGTGGAAGTGATGATTGTCCTCCTTCCTTCTCTTTCAGGTAAAACTTCCCTGGCTTGTCAGCATCCTGTGGGGAAGCTGGTCAGCTGCAGCCCGGGCTGTCAAGGTCTGGGAGCCGTCGTTCACCTGAGGTGTTGAAACCCAAACCAATGTTATTTATGGAACTCTGGCTTTACCCTACATGTCCAGCATCTGCCTGGAATGTCACCGTCATGCTCGTTCTCAGCCGCCAGATGAGAGTTACCTTGGCCACCCTCGGATGCCCCTTTGAAATGAATGCTCTTTCCACCCTTGTCTTGAGGGGTTTTCTGCCTTCCTCAGAAATGAAGATGGGAACATCAATTTTAAAGAACTTTCTAGAACAACTGTAGATAATAGTAAAGCTACAATTAGGAGATCGAGTTTTAAAAAGCTGGGCTGGGGAGATAGCTAGTGGGGTGATAACCTGATCACCTCACAAGTAGGGGGCGCAAGTTTGGTCTCTAGTGCTCACATTAAAGGAAAACTAGTATGGCGGCCCACACCTGGAATCCCAGCATGGGGTTGACTGCTCAGCCAGCCTAGCCTAGTGAGCAAGTTCCAGTGAAGACACCTGGTCATAGAAATGTTGGTTGCCTCCAGAGGAATAATGGCCAAGGTTCATATCTGGCCTCTATATACGTGTATATTTGCCAACACACACACCTCAAAGGCCTGAAGGACCCTCAGATGTGCCCGGGAGAATCCTGACATTTTGTTCTCCCAAACCATTTCAGCTCCATCAGGCCTGGCTTTATTTAGGGGAGAGTTGTATGATGTTTCAGAATGGATGTGTAAGTTCCCTACCCTATCTATCTACCCCGTCTAAGAGATTCCCCATAATAGGCCACAGATGAATTTTAAATTATCAGGGATCGGATCACATGGGTGAGTGCATGAATGGCTGTGTACGCCTATCAAATAATTTCTCTTCTTGTGGGAGTGGAAAGTGCCAGGCAGCTCTCAGTGATTTTCTTGTGTGCTATAAAAACATTTCTCTGTCCTGCCTCAGTGCTGTGGTGTCTGTCTTAGGAATGTATTGCTAAGAAATCACTGTGGCAGTTTAAATGAATGTTAGTTTGTCTGGAAGAAGAAGAGGAAGAAGAGGAAGAGGAAGATGAAGACGAAGAGGAAGAGGGAAGAACACTGTTAAGGACTCTGTTGGAAGTTAGTCCAGGCTAGAATGGACTGAACTAGACTGGAAATTCTCCAGGGCCTACCCGCTGTTCCTCAGGAGATCAGGTGGGCACCTCCCCTGGGAGCTGGATCCCAGGGAGGCCCAGAGGAAACAGGCCCTGGCCTCAGTGCTCACATTAATGGAGTCCTTCCACTTGGCCTTTTCCCGGATTGCTGTAGCTGGAATGCTTCTGTGCAAATCTAATAGCAGTGCCTTTGGGACCCTGGGAGTGAGTCACGTCTGGGTAGGTGACCCTTGTTATCTCATTTCCTTTTCATCTTTGTCCTGGGGCTTGTGGATTTGCCTGTCTAATACCCTGCCCCATTGCTTGGGGTGGAAACTTGTACCTTGGCCAGCTCCACCACATTGTCCGGCTCCCCAGTTCCTGACTGGGGTTGTGGTGGTGGCTGTAGGTGGGAAGGTCCACCTTGGCTCTGGCACTGGGTCTCTCAGCCCTAAGCCAGCATGAGGTGTGCTGTGCTCCTGGGATCCCTTTATTGCACCTTTTTGGTTGGCTTCTTGCCTCCTTCTGCCATTAGCCAGAGGGGTGGGTTTCCCAACAGAGTGGGTGACTCTCTCTCCTCTCATCATGGCCTGAAGCACAGTGATGCTTCACTCTAGGAAGCTGGCCACCTCGAAGCTGTATACCGTCTTGGCCTCGGAGCTGGGACTCAAGGGTCCCAGAACTGCAGCTGAACCAGTGTGAACACCACAGATCCGGCCGGCAGCCACTCATCACTGACTGACTGGCAGGAGTGGTGGGACAGTGACCTTCCAAATCCTTGATGAAACTTCAACACCACAGGCACTTAAATAAAGATCCTTAAAGCAAACAGAAAGTAACCTTTCGATTGAGTCACGAGTGTGCTGGGTTTGGATATTTTCTGATGGAGCGTGTGAGGTGGCTCCCTGGATACATGTTCACCTTAGGAACAGCTTACATGTGGTGAGCTGGGTTTCTGGAGAAGGGGTTTGTCTGTGTCCTTGTGATTTAGAAAGAGGCATCTGAATGGGATGGGGCCAGAGAAAGATACCCACCCCTGCCCCCGCCCCCACGCACACACGTTGCATTTGTTCTTGTTCTAGAAAGTGTTTCAGGGTGGGAAGCATTGAGTCCCCATTTGTTTGGAGACTCTTGAAGGTGTCCAGAGGATGTAGAGCCCATCACATCAAATCTGCTTATCCTTGCCTCATACCTCTTTCAGTATAAGATTTCTGTTACAGCCAGGTGTGATGGCACATACCAGTCATCCCAGCCCTGGAGAGGCCAGCTCCGGATACAGAGCAAGACTTTGTCTCAACAAGCAGAAAAGTACGCCCCCCCCTCCCAAATGTGTTAAATATGTCCAGGCTGGATTAATTCCTGGGTGGATAAAAGCCATAGAGAGAGACAGAGTGGCTTACTTACATTCATGTGAACATGCAGCATTGGACATCACTAAGAACTTGATTGATGGGTGTGGTCTGCTTGACTCTCCCAGTGGTTCATTGATCTTGTAGTCAAGCACTGAACTGCCAGTCCTGTCCCTCCTGACATCCAGGGATGAGCCGGCCCAAGGAGAAAAGAGGTACTCTTAGTCCATCGGGGGTCCCTTTCGGTGGAGGGTTGGCTACGAGTGCAGCTTGTTCTTTGGTTTTAGGGGTTCATTTGTGGCTGGTCCATCTAAATACTGGTCTCTTCTTCATAAAGAAAGCCTTTCTTTCCCCATGTGCTCCATAAGAGCTACCAGAGTCTAGGAGGGAAGAGATAGATGGCCCATGGCTCCCCAAGCCTGTCTTGCCCTTGCCTGCATTTGTGGGAGTCCCAATGGAAGTCTTAAGACTATAGCTATGTGCCTTTCCTGCCCTTTTCAGTAAAATGCTGGCTTTAGGGACTCTTCAAATGGAATTGGGACATAACCAGAAGAGAAATTTCTACAGGATGGGTAAACACATGCCCTGTACTTGCTGAGAAGGCTTTCACTACAAAGGAACTTCAGGAGATTTGATTGGCTCCTTGGTATTGTTAGCTCTGGGAGAGGGGATGGACATCAGCAAAGAACATTATGGCTCAGCCTCGATGAAGACAGTGGGAAGAGTCAGATGACGACTCCATCTGCTTTGCAGAAGCACAGATCTGCTCCCATAAAGCCTGCAAGTGGCTCCCCATCACAGGTGGGAGCCAGTGCTTGTTTTGAGCTCAGCTGTAGTAGAACTCTGGTGAGAATTCAGAAACCTTCTTGGGGACTCAATGTGAAATACACAGCAAACAACTTGGTGAGATCACTGTGTTTCTTGTTCTTGTTGGCAACCAAATAACATAAGC
>JADRCD010186788.1:0-26330 GCA_019843815.1 Montemys delectorum | reverse complement strand
CAAATGTTGGGACTTCAGCTGTTGGCTGTAGATCCTTCTCAGAAGCTGAGGGAGAGCTGGGCAGCATTCAGTGGAGCCCAGATGTCAGCCAAAGAAGGAGAATGGCTTAACTCTTACCTCAGTTGGGCTGATAAGTGGAAAAAACCTCTCTGGAATCCAGGACCTTTGTGCAGAAGTTACTGGTATGTGCACGCGTGTTCGAGTGCATGTGTGTATGCGTGTGTGTAAATGTCATCAACTTACTTTAAAAGGTTCTTTACACTGCCCTGCACATGAGATATTAAAACTCAGAACAGCAATGGATTCTTTAAGGAATGAATGTGTTGGGATATGGTTAGGCTATTTGACTTAGTTTATATACAAAGGACATACTAGTCTGCTAAGTTACCATGAAGTCCGTCAGGTAAGAAGTGTTCCTATAACCAGCCTTCTTGTCCACTCTGCTTGGAAGTTTGAGGGGGAACAGCATAGCAGAGGTGAGCCCATAGCTGTCTCTTGAGACCCTTTCAGTCCCCATAGAAAAGTAACCCACATCAGGTGGAGAAATGGAAATCCCCTAGCCCCAAGGGGCTGTTATGAGGCTCTGAGAATCCAGAGGAGGACTGTGGCATTGCTGGGCCTCAGTCGGTTCCTACTGTATGTGTCTGTATGTCCATGGTCCTCGTGGATATCATGCCTGGACTGAGATTTCAAGGATGCACAGGCACTAACAGAGGATGTTGGAGAGCATGTATCTATTGAAGGAGGAAACAGACTGAGGTTGAAGGGTATGGGCTGAAGTAACTAACACCTGATGAGTGAGAAAGGCACTGCTTGGGGCAGCTAGGGTGAGAGCAGTGTCAGGGAGACTGTGCCCTGAGGTAGACAGGGCTGCACTCTCGGGACCTGACATCTCCCAGGAGCTCCAAGAAGCCACAGCTGCTGGGCCTCTAGTGCCCTGGAATGTTCAGCTTGGTGGGAACCACGGATAGAGGTGCAGGCGTGAGTGAGGTATTTATTATAATATGCAGACATGAGAGGTATGCTGAAGGCTGACCACAGGCTCTGGTGATGGATCAAAAGCGGAGATTAGAAAGAGACAGAAGCCATCAGAGATAACAGATTCCCTCCGAGGTTTTTGGTCTTTGGTTCACAAACTGCTTAGGAAGAGCACTGAGAATCTGAACAGCACAGCAGAGGTGACTCCACAGCTGTCTCCTGAGATCGGTTCTGCACCCGCCCCCCCTCCCCCACAGGAGAGCAACCCACACCAGGTGGAGTAATGGAATTCCCCTCCTCCCAAGGGGCTGCTCCTGGGTCCTGAGAATCCAGAAGCTGTTTGCACAGAGCTGCCTTCTCCTTACAGGAAGGTCGAGAGAAGTCATTCTGCTAGCTCTGGAACTGCAAAGCTCATGTCAGCTCTTCGTGTGAATCAGGCCCAGTTATTTAGGAAGAGGTGACTCTGTCCTTGGAGGTGCTACAGGACCTGGCACTTACACCTGAGATGTGATTTTTCTTCCTCTTTCTTTTTAAAGCAGCAGACAGCCAGAAAGTTTAAATGTCACCTCTGGGTACCCAATACAGTGTCTCAGCTTCACACATTTCCCTTGAGGGCATCTTTCAGTTTCTTGAGGTGGGAAGAGGAACACAAAAACATACTCAGAAAGACACTGGGGCATGGAGAAATACTAAGCTCTGATACACAGAAACTATGGCAATGGGGAACCACTAAAGGCTTTTTTCTGGGGGTGGTGTAGTAATCCAGGCTTTGGACAGGGCACTCAGGGAGAACACAAACACAGCAGGTTTACAAGGCTGGAGTGGTGAAATGGAGGTGGGCAAGATGGGGGCAGGCAAGACGTAGGTAGTTTTGGAGAAATCCAGACTAAACTCAGGATTCAGTTCCAGCGGAGAAAGCCTGGTGAAGAAGGGACTAAACAAAGGCTGAGCTGGAGTCACAACCAGCTGTGAGGCAGGGTACACCTGGGAGCGCTGGCTTACAGGATGAATTTGTTACTTTCCTTAAAGTCCATGGGAGAAGCTGAATGAGGCTGTTTTTAGAGACACGCCTTGCCCCATCCCCTGGCTTCTCCGCTTTGGCAGGGAAAATACTGCAGTCTGGACAGGGTTGACAGTGGCTTGCCAGTGAGCTAGCTAGACTCTATATCTTCCTCTTCGGCCTGCCCCCTTTCTCATTAGTTATTTCATTTGGCAGAAAGCAGAGGACATGGTGTTGCAGGGTGTACCCTGCTCAGATGGTTTCCCTGTGGCCAGAGTTTTTAATCTGTCTTCAAGGCTCCCTCCCTGTCCTCCCCACAGGGCTCCAGACTCCTTACTGCCTGCCTGCTGAGAGGCAGCAGCTGTTGGCATGGAGAGCAACTCCCAGCTGTTCACCCAAATTCTCTCACAAGCCTTGCTGAGTGTCAATGCTTTTAATTAGGTAAAATCGGATGGGGGCAGGCGAACCGAGGAGCAAGAAAGGCCTAATTTTAGCTGGAGACAAGAGGACTTTCCCCGAAATACACTGATCTCGAAATACTTAGCTAAGTGCATATGCACACACAGGGAGAGGATTTAAAGAGCCACAGAAGTAAAATTTAAAGGCCAAAGGGGACCAACCCCACCTCCCTGAACAACTGGACTGAAGAGAAGTGAAAATAGGCTGCACCCTCATTCTGGGTCAGGCGCAGTGCCA
Organism: Montemys delectorum; assembly: GCA_019843815.1. Classification (NCBI taxonomy): domain Eukaryota; kingdom Metazoa; phylum Chordata; class Mammalia; order Rodentia; family Muridae; genus Montemys; species Montemys delectorum. The sequence goes on along the minus strand of JADRCD010186788.1, from coordinate 23,656 downwards.
GATGTTTTAGGTGAAGCAACTCAGCCTGTATGCCGCAATCCCTTCCTTCTCACCCGAGGATGGTTTGGGGCTCACCGGTTCCCTCTGCAGATGGAGAAACTGAGGCTCCAGAAGTTTAAGCCTCTCTCACTTCCCATGTCTAATAAGAGGAAAATGGGCATCAAGCCTTTTTCATCCTTAAAGGAATCATGTAGGAATGGACTCTATCTAGCTGTCCCATGGTTGGTCACTTTTCCAAACTGAAATCCCTCCTATACATTCCACGATACGCTGGAGGAGCAAAGAGACTGTCGGGAGCAATTTTCAGGAAGATTCCCGCACGGGAGAACACCTTTCTGTCTCACTCCAGCAAACACCGCTTCTGTGAGGATGGACACACTGCTTGGCTCAGGCTCTGGACTGGGTAACTGTCCTTGGTCTCTCCTTCAAGGTAGACTCTAGACTCCCTCAGAATACAACCCACCTGGTAGGGATGATGGGTCACATTGACTTCCTTCATCTTGGCTCAGGCCTAAAAATCTCTTCCCTGGGAGCTCCCAGTGAGGTTTTCCATGCACATCTGGAAGCTTTCCACAATGGACTTTTGAAGCAGCCTGCAGCATTCCCGGAAAGCCTGGCTCACTGAGCTGAGGTTTCAAGAGAAGCCCACATTTATTTTTCTTTCCCGCCTTCTTTGAGGAAACCCCTACCCCCCACCCCAGTAGCTTTGTGGGCATTTGCAAAGCAGCTCTGATTTTTATCTTACTACTTTAGGGGCTCAGCTCTCTGTGACAAGGGAACAATGACAGCACAGTCCAAGTGGGGCTTGGAATAATGAAGGAGGATCACTGTATGTTGGGCTCCTTAGGACCCTTTGAGCCCTGCATGACTCATCTTCACAGCAGAGGAAAGGACTTGCTCCATTGCTCAGCACCGGTGACATTTTTGCCCACTCAAAGAAAGCCTCTAAGACTGGGTCTTCTGATAGGAAAGGAATTATCAGTGATATGCATGCCTTGTGTGGAAGAGGAGGGAGCTGAAGGAAATCACTTTCTACAAAGTCTGACTCATAGTTCAGCAGGTCTGTGGGGCCCCTTCTCAAGGTCACTCCCCTTCACGTGAGCTAAAAGCTGCTCACTCTAGACAACTTAGCTCACAAAAGACTCCTTTCTGAGATGTTTTACCACTCTGCCAATTGCATTAGTTTTTATGTCCTTAACCTTTCAGTGTCTCCTTACTTTTATTCATAGTGTGATCTTTGTGTCTTAAGGGGATGTATAGCCTACAACCCCCCTGTAGTAACTAGAGATGTGTTTCTGTTTTGATTGAACCTCCATACCAATGACAGTGCCCAGTTTATCAGTGTGCTCAATGAATGACCGTGCATTAATGACCACATGACCAATATTACTCAGTCCTTATTCTGAGTCATACAGCCATGACTATAACAGACACAGGGCCTACTTCCAGAAGTTTACATTGCAGCAGGGAAATCTGGAAACCCATTAGGAAGTGCATACCTTCAAATAAGGGGAGTTAGGACAATAGTAAAGTAATTCAGTAGCTGGGCGTGGTGTCGCACACCTTTAGTCTCAGCACTTGAGAGGCAGAGGCAGGCAGATCTCTGAGATTGAAGCCAGCCTGGTCTACAAAATGAGTTCTAGGAAAGCCAGGGCTACAGAGAGAAACCCTGTCTCGAAAACCAAAACCAAAACCACCACCTCCCAAAGAAATACAGCAAAGAGACTCCTGATTGCAGTTCCAATACATGGGATCCAGACAACAGGGGAAGCCGGCAAACTACCAACCACAGGCTCTTCTTGAGTTGAATTAGGTAGAAAACTGAGGTTAGAGTGCAAACTTGGGCCCTAAAACCTAGAGACAGAAAAATCCAGTCACAGCTAGAGCTTGCCAGGACTAGCAGTGACATTTTGGTGACAGCCTGAAGTGCTGGGGACTGAATATGGAAGAGTGAGAGAAACTTCTGATGGCCACACCGTAAGTGGGGGAAGGGCACAATTTCATGGGTTTACCCCTATGATCCCATCAGATTTTCAGTGTGAAAGCCAAGAATGGCCTTCACAGCTCTGACAGAGTGAGGGAAAGAGGAAGCATCAGGAATAAGCCATGGCATTGCCCAGGACAAGACCTCTCTGCAAGCTTTTTGGAAGCTTTATCTAGCTACAAAGATGAATTCTACTCTGGCTTTAGCCCCCTTTAGTTATTACATACAGTGGAAGCGTGTGTATGCAGAGGGACAGAAGCTCGTATGAGAACTTAGATTTGTGTGTGTGTGTGTGTGTGTGTGTGTGTGTGTGTGTATGTACGTGAAGACCAATGGTCAATCTTGGATGCTGTTCCTCAGGAGGTGTCCACTTTGTTTTCTGAGACAGTCTATACATGACCTGAGACTTTCCAATATCTACCTGCCTCTGCCTCCACAGCCCTGGCGTTAAAAGTATATACCATGCCTGGATTTTTTTTTTTTAAATGTGGGTTCTGTGTGCTTTCAAGGCATACACTTTATTGACTGAGCTATGTTCCTGTCCCCAATCAAAATATTATAGAATGGCTTTCTTTCTTCTCACTATTTTCCCAATAATCCAACAGGATTCTAATTTAGTGATGAATCATGGCTCACAGTATAGAAAAACACTAACTATAAATGGAGGAATTCTTAGGAAATCTAAGACTAGAGGAGAGGTGCACACAGGACAATGGGTAAACCTGAAGTCTCTGGCACTTACAAGGAGAGCAGACATCGAACAAAAAGGGAAATAATATATATGAAACCAAAGCCCATCGCATGCAAATTCTTAGAACAAATTTAAAATTTAAAAATGAAGTGTTATGGTAATCTCTCTGGAATAGGTATCCCCACATTAGTGTGTATGGAGAGAGATGTCATCCCTGGATACAGGCTTCACTGCTAGGTCCAGTGTGTATTCTCATTTCTACTCTAAACCTACAAGGTAGGGCAGGCAAGCAAGCAAGCAAGCAAGCAAGATTTAACAGAAGTATATGTGGCAGTCAGCAGGTGGTTAAGGGCAAAGAGCCATCATTTCAGCTATTCCTTATATTTTGTCCCAAGTAGTAAATCAAATTCAGCAGATAAGCAGAGTAAGCAGTGATTTAAGTAAGTCAATAATTAAGTCAATTAATCAATATCTAATAATTGGTCTTTTCCAATTCTACTTCAAAAGCAATGCTAACACTATGTGATAGAGGCATGTGGGAGGATGGACCAGAGAGCTCTCCCTCAAGTAACTGAGCTCTATGTGAGTGACGGGGAGCTAGGTGGAGCAAGATGTGGAAATGTCGTACACATTGAAAAGGTTAGGGCAGTTGTTAGCAATTGTTTTTAAGTATGCTGACCATTCTAAGAGAGGAGATGAGATGGGATCTCCCTAAATATGCATCGAGAACTAGAAGAAGCAGAAGGGAAAAGAGAAGAAATGAAGAATAAATGCAGGAAGGAATGCTTGTAATCTCTGTTGCTGTAGGACCCTGGCCAAAGGACTGAGCAGGCCAAGAAATCAGATTGAGACCCACGGGATAACCTCATTATCTCTGAAAACAAACAACAAAAGATTGTGTTGTTTAGGAATAAAAATTATGGCTTTAGTGGCACACACCTGTAATTCCTATACTTTATTGGGCAGGGCAGGAAGATTGTAAATTTGAGGCCAGCTTGGGGGACACCAGAAGACCCCATTTCATAAAGGGTGGCAAGATATGAATACATACAGCAAATGTACAGCAAAGAGTTACTACAGGTACTTATGTATCCATCTGTATCAGTAATCACTTTAAATATTAACAGGAGGCCCTGTCTGTCTAAGGAAGGTGGTCTCTTCAGGTTCCAGGTCACCGCATTGAGCCCTGGGAGCCTCTCAAATCCCAGGACTCTGGAACTTTCTAGACATTTCCCCTGCCCCCCACACCCCTACTCCAAAGCTGCATATTTCCATTCATTCTACTGGCCCTCTGAGCTTCTCTCTTGTCTCCCCCTATACTTGATCCTGTCCCCCTTTTCTCTTCCCCTTCCCCTGTCTCACCCCATCCCTCCCTCCCTGGATCCCTAAAGAAGAGTTAGGGGAAGGACTGAAGGAGCTGAATGGGATTACAACTCAGAGGAAGACCAACAGTATCAATTAACCCAGACCCCTGGAAGCTCTCAGAGACTAAGCCACCAACCAAGGAGCATACATGGGTTGGTCCATGGCCCCCAGCACATATGTAGCAGAGGACTGCCTTGTCTGGCCTTACTGGGAGAGGATGTGTCTAATCCTGTAGAAACTTGATGCCCTAGGGAAGGGAAGGGGAATATAGGGGAATGAGGTGGGGGTGGGAGGGTAGGGGGCTGGATCAGGGAACACCCTCTCGGAGGCCAAGGAAGGGGGGATGAGGTAAAGAACTCTTGGAGTGGTAACAGGGAACAGGGGCAACATGTAGAATGTAAATAAATAAAACATTAAAAAGTAACAAGAGATTTTCTAGAAAATATATATTATAAACCTAAAAAAAAAAAAAAAAAAAAAAAAAAAAAAAAAAAAAAAGAGCTCCCCATAGTCAATTAGGGAAAAGCAAGGCCTATAGGAAAGCCAATGTAAATATAAAGACTGATGGAACTGAAAGTGAGGGTGGGAAAGGTATTTCATAGCACTCAGAGGAGAGCTGCAGTTGTGTGAGAGCCTGTGTAGGGAAGCTGTGAACTAAGGATGGGGCAGAGTGCAGAATGTTCTCCCCACAGGGTGGCCTTCTAGAAAGGATTGCTCTAGCATTTCCACAGCATCTCTTGGGAAAAGCAAGGGCCTGGGAAGAATATTCTTGGCTTTTTCATGTGCTCAAAGGTGGTATGACACAACACCAGGTATATTCCCTCCCTGTACTTGTATTTGCTTGAACTAGCTGCAGACACCACCTCATGTTTTGCTTGCTTTAAAATGAGAAGTGCTTTGTTTTCACTACTCTGCAGGTCAGATGCTTGCAGTCCTCTGGTTCTCCCCGAAGGTCTTTGGAATGCCCTTTGATTCTCAGAGACGTAGCCCCGCTTGCCACAGGTTTGGCATAGTAGTTCTATTAATTTCAGACTAAGAAGGCTCTCGAGACAAAGAAAGATTTATGTAATGTGATTATGGAATGGTGGCAATTGGTCATAATAAATTCTCCAAGAGAAGAAAAAAAAAATCCTTAGTGTGTGTATATTCACAGAATGTCAGAGTAAACACAAAACTTGACAACCACAAAGAGGAAGAGACCAATTCAACAAGGCAGTTCAAACTTCAGACTTCAACTGATTGTCTAAAAGACAGAGTAAGTAAATCCTGAGTGTTGATGAGACGAGACGTAGACTAAAGCAGACCCAAATTCCCGAGGTCATGAAGCCCTAACCAAAGCTCATTTCCTCATAATTATAAAAGAAAAACAGTTTAAAAGAATAGAAATACTAAGTAATAAGAGAATTAAGCCAGAAATAACAGATGGGCAAGGAAACCTTCAGTGTAAAGTTACATCTTTACACTTAATAATAAACATTAATTTCCCAAATAAGTAAACAACTTAATTTCCAAATAACACAAGGGTCAAAAAAGAAACCTTAAGAGAAGTTAAAATATCTTTTCGCCAAGTTTTTTAGAATGTAACAAAAGCACTTTTCAGAGGAAAATGTATATCTATCTAGCAAGTTAGTTAAGGAATAGAGTGATGTAAGTTCATAGCAAGCTGTGCAAACCACAGGGACCAAGACAGCAATGTAACAATGGGGCACACAAAAGCGATCGGGAAACAAAGGAGAGCTAAAGCTGGTGTCTTGAATATGTTAGTTAAATTGACAAATTGACAAGCTAATAAAGACAGAAGATGAGCTAGCACACACCTTTAATACCAACACCTGGGAGGCAGAGGTAAGTGGATCTATCTCTGTGAGTTCCAGGCCAGTCTGGTCTATAAAGTGAGACTGTCTGAAAAACAAAACAAAACAAATAAACAACAGACTAACATCACAAATTCAAAAATGTAACACAGTACTCAAGAAATACTTCTTCATTCCAAATACAATTGACCAGGGTTGAGAAACATGGAGTCAGGTCCCTTACGGAAGTGCTGACACAAGAGAGTATATGAATTCTAGAGCACAGAAAGCCATAATCAAGGCACAAGGCACAAGTTCATTGGTCCGAACTACAGGTGAGTTACACACAGCAGTGGGGAAATCTCAGCTGTTTGGTTTCATGCTGCCTGATGGCATCTTTGCTTCGGGGTTGGTGGGAGCAATAGTCTGCTAGGAATACATTTTAAAAGTTGTGATTGTCATAGAGATGTTAGGTCAGACACAGGGGTGGGCAATGAGTAGCTTTTAGAGGGACCACAAATAGACTGAATTGTCCCTGGATCTGTAACATTCTAAGTCTATATAATCAAAAATGAAAATCAGTCTTGTAGAATCTTCATTAAACAAAGGGCTGAATTTTTTTTTCCTTCTGGAGATTTTAAATCTATAAATCCTTGCTCACAGATTTTTGTCACTTAGATGAAATGGATTGTTTCCTTGAAATAAAAAGCAAAGTATTAAAATTCACAAAGGTAAGAAAACAATCTAAATAGAGTCATATCTATTAGAGAAACTCAACCAATAATCAATAAAATTTCAAAAAACAGAACACCAGGCCCAGATAGTTTTATTTATGAATATAACTAAATATTTAGGCAAAAATGTATATTTACTTCTCTACCACCTACAGAAACCTAGATGAAGGAGAAGCACTTCAACTTATCCTGAGGACAACATGATTCAAACTCTGACATGGGACCAAGTTATTGCAAAATGAAGTTCCAAACCAAAGTCTTTCATTCTTAGTCCCCAAACCCTGCTAGTATAACAATGACTAATAAAGGATGTATATAAGAAATGAACATCAAAGCCAGATGCAAGGTTAAATTAATGTAAAAATTAACTAAATGCCAACATCAAACTAAATGGAGAGAAACTTGAAGCAATCCCACTAAAATCAGGGACTACACAAGACTGCCCATTCTCTCCCTACCTATTCAATACAGTACTTGAAGTCCTAGGCAGAGCAATTAGACAACAAAAGGAGATCAAAGGGATATGAATTGGAAAGGAAGAAGTCAAATTATCACTATTTGCTGATGATATGATAGTATACTTAAGTGACCCCAAAAACTCCACTAGAGAGCTCCTAAACCTGATAAACAACTTCAGTAAAGTAGCTGGATATAAAATTAACTCAAGCAAATAAGTGGCCTTCCTCTCCACAAAGGATAAACAGGTGGAGAAAGAAATTAGGGAAACAACACCCTTCACAATAGCCACAAATAATATAAAATACCTTGGTGTGACTCTAACTAAGTAAGTAAAAGATCTGTTTGACAAGAACTTCAAGTCTCTGAAGAAGGAAATCAAAGAAGACCTCAGAAGATAGAAAGATCTCCTATGCTCGTGGATTGGCAGGATTAATATAGTAAAAATGGCCATCTTGTGGAAAGCAATCTATAGATTCAATGCAATCCCCATCAAAATTCCAACACAATTCTTCACAGACTTAGAAAGAGCAATTTGCAAATTCATCTGGAATAATAAAAAAACTAGGATGGCCAAAACTATTCTCAACAATAAAAGAACCTCTGGTGGAATCACCATCCAGGACCTTAAGCTGTACTACAGAGCAATTGTGATAAAAAAAAAAAAAAAAAAAAAAAAAACTGCATGGTATTGGTACAGTGACAGGCAGGTGGATCAATGGAATAGAATTGAAGACCCAGAAATGAACCCACACACCTATGGCCACTTGATCTTTGACAAAGGAGCTAAAACCATACAGTGGAAAAAAGAAAGCATTTTCAACAAATGGTGCTGGCTCAACTGGCAATTACCATGTAGAAGAATGTAAATCTATCCATTCCTATCTCCTTGTACAAAGCTCAAGTCCAAGTGGATCAAGGACCTTCACATACAACCACATACACTCAAACTAATAGAAAAGAAAGTGGGGAAGAACCTCGAACCTCGAGCACATAGTCACAGGGGAAAATTTACTGAGCAGAACATCAATAGCTTATGCTCTAAGATCAAGAATTGACAAATGGGACCTCTTAAAATTACACAGCTTCTGTAAGGCAAAAGACACTGTCAATAGGACAAAATGGCAACCAACAAATGGGGAAAAGGTCTTTACCAATCCTATATCTGATAGAGGGCTAATATCCAATATATACAAAGAACTCAAGAACTTAGACTCCAGAGAAACAAATAACCCTATTAAAAATGGGGTACAAAGATAAACAAAGAATTCTCAACTGATGAATACTGAATGGCTGAGAAGCACCTAAGAAAAGTTCAACATCCTTAGTCATCAGGGAAATGCAAATTAAAACAACCCTGAGATTCTACCTCACACCAGTCAGAATGGCTAGGACCAAAAACTCAAGTGACAGCACATGCTAGCGAGGTTGTGGAGAAAGAGGAACACTCCTTCATTGCTGGTGGGATTGCAAGCTGGTATAACCACTCTGGAAATCAGTTTGGCGGTTCTTCCGGAAAATGGACATAGTACTACCAGAGAACCCAGCTATACCACTCCTGGGCATATACTCAGAAGATGCTTCAACATGTAATAAGGACACATGCTCCACCATGTTCATAGCAGCCTTATTTATAATAGCCAGAAACTGGAAACAACCCAGATGTCCCATAACAGAGGAATGGATACAGAAAATGTGGTACATCTTCACAATGGAGTACAACTCAGCTATTAAAAAATGAATTTATGAAATTCTTACAGAAATGGATGGATCTGGAGAATATCATCCTGAGTGAGGTAACCCAATCACAAAAGAACACACATGGTATGCATTCTCTGATAAGTGGATATTACCCAGAAGATTGAAATATACAAAGTACAAACCACAAAACACACACACACACACACACACACACACACACACACACACACACAAAACAAAAAAAAAAAAAAAACTCAAGAAGAAGGAAGACCAAAGTGTGGACCCAGCCTAAATATGGGACCCACTTTCTGGGGGCAGCCCACAGAGAAGGACCAGGAAGAGGGTTCTGCTTCTTGCCCTTATTCTCCTTGCTCATGTATCCAGTTGCTGAGCTAGTCCTTTGCTGCTATTAGAAACTACTTCTTCGCCGGGCAGTGGTGGTGCACGCCTTTAATCCCAGCACTTGGGAGGCAGAGGCAGGTGGATCTCTGAATTCGAGGCCAGCTTGGTCTACAGAGTGAGTTCCAGGACAGCCAGGGCTACACAGAGAAACCCTGTTTCAGAAAAAAAAAAAAAAAAAAGAAAGAAAGAAACTACTTCTTCAAGAGTCTAACATAGACCAAAACCCAGCAGCTCTCCAGCAGTCATTAGTCTCATGGACTAAACAACTACAAGATTCTTGGTCTTTCCCTCAGGAGATAGCTATTGTTGGACTATGTCAACCACAATCTTTAAGCCATTCTAATAAATCCCATTGTATATAATATATAGCACATAATGTATAATTTATTTACATAATTAATGTATAATATGTAACAAATATATAATATATGATATATTTATTATTATATAATTAATATATTAATATAAAATATATGATATATAACATATTTTATATATAGCTCTACTTCACAAAGAGAAGCCAAGGTTAAGAAAGATTAAGGCATTTCCCTAATGTGATGGTTCTCTTGGCTATTATATATTGGCTCTCTTGGCATTGTTATATATGTCATATATTATATGTCTGTATATATTGTATATGTAATGTACATACATATATAATATATATGACATATAATATAAATTATATGACATATATTTATTATATATGAAATATTATATTTAAGTGTATGTGTGTGTGTGCATGTACACATTCTATGGTTTAGAGAATTCTGACTAATATACCCAGAATATCATAACCAGTAAAGTGGAAGAAGTGGATCTTGAATCCACGGCCTTCAGATGCAAGAGGCTATTTTCCTAACTTCTTTACCTCCAAGTAAGGGATTTAATAAATATTTTTTAAAGAAAGAAAAGGTGCTTTTAACTTTTGTTAAGTGACTCAATTGAGGTGAGAGAAAGTACTTTTCCCAGAATAACCTCAACAGCCTCATCCTGTGGAACTGGAAGCTTATGGGCCAGTGACAGGAAGGACCAGTAAAGCTGGAAGACCAGACCCTTGAGGAGACAGTTGAGCTATCCAATTCTATGCCTAGGAGCTGGTAGAGTCTGGAGGAGATGAAACATATATGCTGGCCATGGACAAGGATCTGGAATACTGAGCAGGAGTGTTCTCATCTGCTGCAAGCACAGAACTCTCCAGGGAGGGCACCTGTGGAGAGGTACTAGGAACCTGTTCTCAGGGCATAAGGCTAGAATGAAAGATTCTGGGAGTAGTCAGGAGCTGGGTATTGGGCTCTTTATGAAAACGTTCCAATGGTATGAATAATGCTAGTGTTTGGCAAAGAGCTTTTGACTGAAGCCCTTGACTTATCATATGGAGGTAAAAGTATGGAAGCGTGGGTGACAGAATGATCTGGACTAACCTTAACCACAAAATGCTTCTTTTGGTAATCTCAAATTAGAGAAGGCTCAGGTGACAAGACCACATGACTTCACTGTTGTATCACCATCCAAGGAGCATTCCAAGGTTTCGAAGCCAATACCTGGACATGCAGACTGTATCACTGTGAGAGGAAACAACCCACGGCTGCCACCCTCAACATGCACGTTCAATAAACATTAGTGAGAGATACCCCTCCCCTCCAAATTCCAGGCCCTGTGGATCCAGAGGGAACTGAGAAGAGGGTCTCACTGGGAGGAAGTCACAGTCTGGAGGACAAGGCCTTAATGATTATCCATGACCTTGACATATTCTTTCATTCTCTTACTGAGATCAGAGATGCTTTGTATCAGTGTAAACAATGTGTTAAGGATTTGTATAAGCTGGGTTAAGGTTGTAACATGCCTCCTCTAAAACAGGAGGCAGTGTGACCCAATGGAGTGAGTCCTAAGGTCAAAATCAAGACCTAATCAAATGCCATCACAACAAAGCATTACTCTGATGCAAGTCTCAGATCCTCTTCTTATGGTCAGTAAAACAGGAAGCAGAATACCTATCCTGATTTCCTCCCAGGGCAGTATGACAATTGACAACACAGATTCAGGGGCCGAGGTAACATCATTCCAAGCTTAGTTTCTGTGTTTAACAGTGGGTGACCACAGCTGTGCTCTTTCTTGTCCATAAGGAGACAGTAATACCTCCTGACATCCTGGATGTCTATAAAGACTGAACAGGTTGACAAATGGGAATTGAAGGGAGCCTGGAAAGTGCTGGCATGCAAAAGCATGTCAAAGTTATCTATTCTCATTCTTGTTTCTACTTCCTAGAGCTATTGAACAGGTGTGTGGCAGGACCCTGCATCACTCGCTCATCATGGAGCCCTGCCCTTTCTTTTAAAAATTTAAGAATTACACACACGTGTCATGGTTCACCTGTGGAAGTCAGAGGACCACTTGCAAGAATCATTCTCTTCTTTGACCATGTAGCTTCCTGAACTCAAGTTGTCAGGCCAGAGTTAGATGTCTTTACCCACTGAGCCACCTCACCAGCCCTGCACTTCCCCTCACCAGCCACCATAAAGCAAGGCTAGAAAGAAGTCTCCACGCTGGCCTGTGTCCCTGAGTGTGGCCGTTTAGGTGCTGAGGTCTGAGTGGCACTCTTCCTTCCTCTTAGTCTCAAGTCCCATGGTCTCATGCCCCTTGGTCTCACATAAGGTCCTTTCTTCTCCATTTGTCCTCTTTAGACATTCCAAACTTAGACTCTGACTGTCTATCTCATGCCCCATACAAGACTGCTGGATTTGTACTACTTCCTTTTGCCTGTTTTACCAGTAGTGGCTCATCAGGATTTGGCTGGCAGAATGGCTCCTTTCCTGAGAGCAAGCCCTTCTCAGACACATGCTCTGAGCTCCCCATGGCCTGCAGTGGGCCTACCAGGGTGCTTCAGGAGGTATAGGGTCTGCAACTCATTGAGTCCATGAGAAACTGATAATAGATAACAGCATCAAAATAAACCATGACTGTTTCACATGCAGCCAATGTGATTTCTTGACAGGGCATGCTAGAAAGGTCCAACCAGGAGCACAGAAGAGAAATACCGGCATGGACACACTGCACTGGGTCTGGGTCTGTTTCTAATTTCCCCACCAATGTTTTGCTTCCGCAGCCTATGTCTTAGTTTTATTATCTATAAAGCTGTGTTATTGACATGAACCAGCCATGTCAGGGATGCCAGCGCCTCAGACCCAGCTCATGGAAAGCCTTCTTCTGGGTCAAGTGTGGATGCTGACTGTGTGAAGAAAATACCCACCACCTCTCTGTCTCCTGGATGTTGGCATCCTGAAGACTTCTTCTACAGAGACTGCTCATCCTGAGATTAGTTAAGCCTTTCTCCTTGTTCCAGCTGTACACCAGAAGCCCTGTCTCTGTGTTTATCTGCGTCCTTGTCAGCTGTATGCAATAACGGTCCCTCTCTGGGTACTGCTGAGCTTCCAGGTGCTCAGGTTTTCCCTTCTGAGAGACCAGGCCATCTGATCCCAGTTTTTCTGTCTGCGTGTCTGTCTGTCTCCCTTCATTCTCTCACCACCCAAGTTAGGTCTGAGTACCCGGAGGTGGAGCGCCTACTCAGCAGGTCATAGAATGTTTGGGTGCAATCAAGAACAGAATGTGTAAGAAGTGAAGAAGTGTGTGCTTATGAGTGTCCCTCTGACAGTCCCAGGAATCTCTTATCTGGCTTCAAAGCCCATACACTGTCCCTGGGTTGCTTATCTACTCTTCTTTCCCACACATTTCACTGAGTTGTTGGGCCCTGCCACTACTCCTGAAAATCCACTTCCTTTCTGCATCTTCTCGGAGTTTCTTTCTTTCTTTTACATCCAAATCTAAGCCTCTCCTTTTCAAATTCTGCCCCACATTCGGGGTCCCATCTGATTTGTCCACTGTTTCTCTCTCCTGCCTCTCTTAGAATGTACAACCATTAATGATTTCTATGAAATAGCTATCAAATGTTGGCTGCTGTCTCAGGATTTTTATTTTGCCTCCTCAATAGGAATGTGATATTTTCTTTTTAAAAGTTCTCACCTTCATCTTGATCTCATCGTTATTACCGTGTGCATTTGTGAGTGTGCGTTTCTGTGTGCACATGGAGGACAGAGGATGACTTAGAACAGTTGGCTGTTCCCTCTTCCACATTTACTTTAGGATCAGGAGATCCAACTCAGGTCGGGAGGCTTGGGCACCTGACGGCTTTATCTGCTCAGCCACTTTGCTGGCCCTGGAATATTGTCTTAAAGAGCAGCCGACATGGTTTTAAAATGCTACCTGGCAGTCTAAAACATCTATTAAAAAAGCTTCTGGCAATGTGACCTTGTCAGGCCCCCACATGGAAGGGTAAAGGTCCTTAGACTCTCAGATCTGAGGTGGTGTCTTCATTTTAAAAGAAACATGGTGGTCATGCCAGACCTCCTGAAGCTACCTGGTCGACTAAACGTCTGCTGAGCTGAAATATGGCAAAGGTGAAGATGACCAGAACTTCAAAGAGCACGGAAAGGTCTAGCAGGGAGTACCAGAGAGAATGCTCATGATTACTAATGGACTAGCAAGCGATGTCCTCTGTGCCACACACTGCACTTATGTGTGTTACACACCAAAGCACACAGTTCTGGCCTCAGGGCAACTGAATTCAAATCCTACTCCACCTAGTGAGCAGCTGTGTAGTCTCAGCTAAGTTATCTCTGATGTCTACGGCTTATTTCTTTGATCTTTAAATTGGGATGATTTAGAGCAGAGGTTAGCATGTTTTTTCCCTATAAAGGTTCAGAGGGTAAACATTTCTGGTTTGGTGGGACATGGTCTCTGTCTTAGCCCTGCTGCAGTTGCTGCATAAAAGGGGCCGTAGGATTTATACAAATGAATATGGGTCTCTGTGTCTCAGTTTAACTTGATCTGCCAAAACAGGCGACAGATAAGAGTCAGCCTGTGGGAAGGTTTCTGGCCTCTAATCTCTATTTAGTTCATAGGGTCCACAAAAGATTGAAGAATTACCGTATCCCTTACCGTATCCCGTGGTCTTAGGAGAGTGCTTAGTCCAAAGCAACTGCACAACAAATGATAGTCGTTACTGTAATGAGCACGGGAAATGAGTATCAGGACATGCCTTTACAGTAGAGTAGAAACTGAACTACTGAGTTACTGAATAACTTCTGTAAAATCTGGCATCTTCTGACAGTGCCAGGCAGATTTACAGTACAGGTCATTTTGAGTTGAAACCCTTTAGCTTTTCCACTACAATGTTGTGAATTTCAGAGTTCTCATTAGAACCCAGATCTCACTGTATTGGCCCATGGTGAACTCAGTGTGTCTGGACTCGACTCAAACACTGGCACTGGAGAACTGATTTTTATCAGCTGGGGATCCAGATGAAAGCAGGCCGCTCTGCTGTCTTGGGTTCTAGGTTGCATTTGGTGAGGGACAGTTGTTGGGTCATGTTCCTGCCACACAGGGTACTCACAGTCACAGAGTACCAGACTCTGGCCCCCACTCCATGTCTCATGAGACCACTGGCTCAGGCAGCCCTTAGGAAGTTCTAATTAACTGCACAAATAGGGCAGGCTTCCAAAATCCCACGTTAGTTCTGCTTTGTAATGCCAGAACTCCTCCACCATGGAAAAAGGCTCCATGCCCTGACTTTTAACAAACCCAGCAAGTTCAAATGCATTTGGGATCGGGGTGCTGGGTGACAAGAATCCCAAGCTGTTAAGTGAGAAGGCAAAGAAAGAAAGAAAGAAAGAGCTTTTCTGGGGATGAGGGGACAAGAGGGCACCCTGAAATGTCACTGGCATGCCCTGTGAACTCTTGGGCATCCTTCCCTAGTTTTTCTCAGTGTGAAGGCCTCAGGGTGAGGAATGGGAAGCTGCCCCAAGGATGGTGAGAGGGTTGGATACCTCATCTTTTGAAGCTGGTAGCAAGGATTCCTTTTTGTTTATGGCAAAAAAGAAGGAAGGAGGGAGAAGATGCACTCTGTGGCCCAGACTTTACATGTTTTAAAGCTATCAACTTATCTGCCTTTCTATTTCTCTGCTTTTCTTCCTTCTCTTCTGTTTTTTCTTTTCTCTCCTCTCATGGCCAAAGTGCAGTCTAACCAGGAGCACCTCCTAGGACAGGAGTCTCTGGTTATGTAACTGAGAAACACTGTGGTAGTGGTTTTAGGCATGTTGATTTAACAGCAATCAGCTGTCTGTTTTGTTTAATTCCACATGTGCTGGAGCAAAACCACTTAGGTCATAATCCCCAAAAGGCACAATGTCTCTCTGTTCTCAAATTCAGGGGACTCAGTTGTTCCTTGATGGATTTTTCCTCATTAGAGGGAAGACCCAGGCTTGGCCTTCAACTGCACAGATAAACCATGAAGTTATACACTGGGCCAAAAGTCTCCAGAACTCACCACCACATAAGCTCTGATACTCAGATCAAGGTGGATCCCTCAGGCTCCTGTCTAGCTAGACTTTAAGCACAAAAGACACAACTGGATTTATTTAGCCACCAGTGGCTTCCTGATTCAGGAGGGATAAAGGGCCTTTAATCAGGGTGGCTATACTTTCTGATCCTACTAGATTCACCTTTTGGTCCTAAACATTTAAAAACTAATAAAGCATTAAATTTCCATGGCAGTCTATATTATATGCTGGGTATATATCCCTCATAGCCCTACTTCCTCTCTCCTTTGTGAATAAAAGAGATGCTCTTTTCAACTGTGTCAGGGATAGACCTAAACCACCCTATCTAGGAGTAGATGTCACACTCACTTTATGACCAATAGCTTAGGATGGCTGGGGGATATGGGGGAATATGTTCCACCAAACATGATTGCTCAAAAAAATGTTAGGAAGCTAAGATGTTTTAGACTTTGAATTTTTACTTTTATGACTATACTATGTTGCCTCTTTTGACAGACTTCAGAAATATTTTAAACACACGAACACACACACACACACACACACACACACACACACACACAAAACGAATGATTTTCCTAGAATATGTTTAATGCATACAGCAGATTCTAATTATATTGGGGATGGAAGCCGTGCACACGCTGGTTACTGGGAGAAGGCCCTGCCCTGACAAGCAAGCGGGTCTGGCTTAGGAGTTCCCCAGTATTAGACCAACGAAACATCCTATTTGGAGGAATATAAATAATTATCACTTTTATTTATCATATGGGAACTTTAAAGATAATAACTTCTAAGCATTTGCTCTCAACAAAACAATTTTAATAACACACAGACACACAGAGAGAGGAGGGAGAGAAAGAGAGAGAGAAAGAGAGAGAGAAAGAGAGAGAGAAAGAGAACATGATCAAAGAACAAAGTGAAGCCATTGGAACAATCCTTACTTGGCATTATTATAAACAAATACACAGTTGTATTGTTTAAAACAGTGACGCTTTGCTAGGATAGTGAGGGCTGGCTGTACTGGAATCCTTCCTTGTAGTTTACTGACCTCTCTTAGAGAGGGCTCAGGCTTCAGTTTTGATAATCCCCAGCTGCTATCCTGTGGTTCTTAATAATTTTATTTCTGGGGCTGGAGAGATGGCTCAGCGGTTAAGAGCAATGACTGCTCTTCCAAAGGACCTGAGTTCAAATCCCAGCAACCACATGGTGGCTCACAACCATCTGTAACGAGATCTGACGCCCTCTCCTGGAGTGTCTTAAGAGAGCTATGGTGTACTTGCGTATAAGAAATAAATAAACCTTTAAAAAGAATAATTTTATTTCTGAAGTCTGATGGGCACTGGAGAGGACACTGTGGAGCCTGCTGCTACCTCTGAACAGGATTCCGGATTTTCATCTTTCTGATGGATTTAGCATGGTGAGCATCCAGTTCTGCCTGCACTAGCCATTCTATGACATGTGAGAATTCCCAGCCTCGCTGGCAGGTCTTTCCTTGCCTACTACACCTCTCTGCATAAGTGGTTCTCTGTCAGATGGCAGTGGGTCCTAGACACCCACATAAAAGGCAAGTTTTTTTTATAGGTTAAGCACTGGCCTGTGGGAGCTACTGTGCCTATGTCAGCCATATTGGAGGCTACCAGTTATCCTTCAAGTTCAGAAAGCATTCTTCCCATGTGCACCTGTATGGGCAAAAGTGCACATGTTACTTTCACATCTTAGTGAAGCTGAGAGAGCTAATAATTGGGATTTTTCAAATAAATGCAAGTTCAAAGACTCCTACCTTGCCCCAGCTGACATAAGGAGGTAGTTTGCCCTTCTAGATTTCTCATTCATGGATGTTGATAGGAGTGTCTCCCTAGCTCACACAACCTCACACACATCAAGTGTGGCTATACTGGCAGAACCTGTAAGTGTAGTAGGTGGTCATGGCCTTTCTTTTCTTCTCTGTCCCCATTGAGAAGACTGTGAGGTTTGAGTAGGTGATGCCTTATGTAGAGAGGGCATACTGTGGGGGTTCAGTCTGGCCTTTGTCTCCTCTAGGTGCTTTGACTGTTTAAGAGACAGCAGGGTCAAGCAGGAGAAAGGCCTGTTTACAAGCAGTGGGAATTCTGGGAGGTAGCCTGCTTCCCCGGTAGCAGAGGAAACTGTGCCTCCAGGAGTGGCTAGGGAAGACAGGTGGAACACACTAGTGAAATGTTGGAAAGGCAGGCTGGGGAGGTAGTGGACAGAAGGACAAACGATGAACACCTTCCAGTTTTAACACATGCCAGTGGTGTCCTTAGAGGAGGGAGACTGCTTGTGACAGAATCACTTTGGATAGTGAATCAGGAGGCATGGGTTTTGTGTTTTGTGTACAATCATAGTGAGGATGGTACCTTTTACTCTGGGACAAAGATGCCCTCATTGTTTAAAATATACGAGACTGCATGGCTTGTTGAACACTTTATTTTTTTAAAATTAGAGAAAATTACAGAAACTAGGGCTTGTGTACTCAACTAGGATGGGCCCTGCAAAGCAATGGCTACAGGAGACCTCTGCTTAGGAAAGGCAGAGTTCCATGCAACTCCTCTACGAGGCCATCTGCCAAGAGTCTAGCATAGTGGATACGATCACCTGACCAAAGCTTGTGTGACTCTGCCTCACTGAGGGCACCTCAGTTGAGTGGTTATGAATGGCTCCCATGGCCAGGGCAGATCCAGCTGTTTTCATGAGGCATGTTCAGCATTACCCTCCAAACAGAAGGAACAATGGGGCTTCTATGACATGAACCCTGTGGAGGGCTATTTATGGTTCTGTTTGGGTTTGCCCTCAGCTCAGCACACAGACTACAGCTGAAAAAAAAAAAAAAAAAACCCTTTTGTGTGTTTCAGGATACATTCCCCAAATTTTCCCATGAAGCTGACACTCTAAACCTAAGCTCTGATGGCTGCCTCTGTTCACCCAGAAAGACAATCACCCTGCCTGCACCCCTCTTGAATAACTCCCCACAGAGGGAGACAGACACTATTGATAGCATGGGATTGAGGACTGTGAATGAGGCAGATCCTGACCCTGGACTCCATGTCTCCTCTTTTAGTCTTGGGCAAGTCTCTTAACTTCTCTAAGCCTCAGTTTCACTGGATAAATAGAAATAATACTTATTGAGCCATTGTCATCCGAGTTCAGATGAGATATATTTTCTGACAGACATCCTTAATTTTGTCTATGTCTCTGTCCTTATCATCCAGAGACCTCCGTAACTCTTCCTTAATCTTCAACCTACATCTCTGCTACTCCACAGCCATCTATGTGGACTCTGCTGGGATTTTGGCCCTGGTTATATTACCTCTGCTCAAGGTCCCTGACTGTAATCAAGTATCTGCCCACGAGTAGATTGGGGATATGGATGGGTAACAGAAGTAATTAATTTGTCTAAGCACTGGTTATATGCCTGATTTATGATCATTTCATATCTATGACAAACCTACAGGCAGACACCTTTAGCAATCTATTTTTTTTATATACCTGAGGAGACAATGTTTGAGGGCTCAGGTCCTGGTCATTTGAGTTCTAATCAGTGTCTGACCCCAGAGTTTCCTCCAAGTCACACGCTGCTCTGCATTTGAAGACTGGTATTTGCTACATGTTCACTCCTGTCCTTTTTAACTATGGCCACCAGAACAGTCATCCCAAGGTGAACTCTACTGTCCTGTTTGACCTTCCTAACTATGCTGTGGAGTGGAATCTTTCACATTTTACAAGGAAGAAACTGAGAGTTTGGAATAAGCACGGTGTCGAATTGGCTATGAAAGGAGCAGGGGTTCAGAAGCCATATGCTATTTCTCAGTGGCTCCTGACACACACTTTGTAAATGCTGGCCCTTGTACAGTTCTTATTAGGAAGGTCATATTAGCATGGTCATTTTATAGACAGACAGAAATTAGGACTCATAACAGGTCTCACAATTGACAGAGCTGGTACTGATTCCAGGAAGTCTGGTGGCAAGAGGTGGGCTCTTAGCCTCTGGCACTTCCTGGCTTGGAGAAGAGAAGGATACTGATTTCGTAAGAGAAGGTCATATGTCTTCAAGAGCAGAATCTACCTCATCAAGACACCCTTGTGAGTCTAGGCATTCTGAAAGCCCTAGGAGGAACTGTCCCCCTGGGTGGATGGAACAGTTCCTTAGAGTCTTGACTCCTCCTCTCCCAAAGAGGTGGGCCACCCTAGAGAATTTTCCAGTGTTAAGCTATTGTGTAGGTGTTTTTATTCCCTGAGGCCCAAGCCCACCTAGAAACATCATTAGGGAATTGCCTCAGATTCTTTAAGCACGCTGTACCTCTGGAATTTGCCTACAAAAATCTTCAAGTTTTCAGTGACCAGCTTTATTTAAAATCCCAGTGGGGAGGCCTTTAGTCAATAAGGGCAAAATTGAAAATGTGTGATAGGCAATTTGACAAGAATTCTTTGAATTTGGGATGGCTCCTATTTTACAGAGAGAGAAATAAGGCTAAGAGCATCAAAGTAATGCCACAAAGCAAGGAGGTTAGCAGAGGAGCCAGGATCGTGCCAGTGGCCCTGGGATGGCAGACTAGGGACTCACCTGAACCCTCTTACTCCACATGTGCTGGGGACCTTTTAGAATTGCCCCATAATTCATGATAAAATTTCAAAGACTACCAATAGAGACCAGCCTGAAAGCTGATGTGTTCTGTTCTATATGTCCCTCCGTGTAGGATACTTCACTTCCAAGTCTAGCATTCACTCGTGGCTCATAGAGGAGGGAAACATTCTCAACAAATGGACAGGGGGCACTGAAGGCAAAACTCTCTAGAAAATCATACAAGGGGCTAGCTAGATTCATAGGTGTGAGAGTGTGCAGATGATCACTGCTGTTCCAAACATCCCAGCAAGGAAGATAGGCACAGGGAGAGAACTGAAAATGTTTCTACCCCCAGTTTTGCCAAGAACGTTAAGCGAAGGACATGTTGGTAGAGATCCAAATGAGGACAGCCTTTCTGGAGGATTGAGACTACAGTGAGGGACCACAATTTCAAAATTGCAGCTCTTTGACTGTAAATTCTATTTTACTGTATATATTCCAGAGAAATCCTCACACTTGGGTGTTAAGAATCATACCAGTGAAGATCTTGAAGCCATCATTTCCAACAAAGTAGGACTTCTCATGTATCTTTCAACAGAGTACTGGCTACATTATTTTTAAATGGTGACTATAGTATAACTATTAACATGTAAGGGACACAGGGCAGATGCACTCAATATATCTTAATAATGAAGGGAGAGTTAAACACTCTCTACCTCATGATCTTGTGTGTTTGTGTGCATGTGAGTACATTAAAGTGGCCAGGAAGAAAGGAAATGTGCGACAGTGACAATCTTGTAGGTTAGGAGAACTAGTGTCATCTACTCTTTCCTCTGTATGTGTGTAGCTCCTGTTCAATACTTTAAAAACATTCCTGACATTTTTCAGTTTTCTAAAGAAAAGAAAAAGCATTCTCAATCAGAGGAAGCACTATGCAGGGTAGTTCACAGCCTGAGAACTTAGGAATCAAGGATCAAGTCAGGAAAATATGTATGCAATCACATTTCAAAACAACTCTGACAAAATAAGAAATTGCCATGCCTTGTAAGCATGCACGTGATGTAAATCCTGGGGTCCAACGGGCACATAGGATATGTGAGTGCCTTAAAGAATGGCTCCTACTCGCCTAAACCTTTTCAGATGTTCCTTTAGCCTTGGCTCCCCTAAGACATAAACTATGTGTTCAGGGGAAAGCAAAGTCAAATGACTCATGACAGAGTTTGTTTTTAGTATGAATTATTTTTCTCTGCCTCCTTGCTGTTAAAGACGGATCCTTTATACATGGGTTGAGCAATGATTTCTGGGAGCTAGGCTGATTGTGGGCCCTCTGAGAGCTGGAAGTAGACAGTGGGGAGAACTTTTCCTCACCATAATGCTTCTATCATGCTCTCCCTTCTTCCAGAGCTCCAAAGTGGCAGCTTTGAGGGAGAAGGATGGAACAGAGGGAAGAGGAACCTGCAAAGGAAAAGCTACCTTGCTTACCTTGCCATGTACTGATATGGGATGCTGGGAATATCACATAACTGCTCTAGTCTGAAGTTTCCACTGTTTAATGGGAAGAATAGTGACTTGTACTGTCATGGGGATTCCATGAGGTGAAACTGGCCTAGGGCCTGCCATTCAGGGAGCTTTTAGTAAATGGACCTAGGCTGAACTCCAGGACAGGTATGTGTCCTTTGTGCCCTAGTGTCTGCCAAAGAACTGGATAGGAGGCATGTGAAGGAAGGTGAAATGAGGGTTGTAGGAAACTGACAAACAATAGCACTACTTGCTTTTATGAAGCAACAGGTATTTCTCTGTTTTAGCACTGATCTTCACAGGTAACTGTTCATGGCAGAACCAGCATCCACTCACATATCCCAGGTCAAAACAAAACAAAACAAAACAAAACAAAACAAAACAGGTACAATGCTTAGGAAACTAGACTTAGGGCTTGAGGACAGCTTAGTGGGCAAGAATGCTTGCTGCATATGAATAAGGGTCTGAGTTCAGATCACAGCACCCATCTACAAAGCAGGGTGTAGAGGGCTGAGACAGAAGGAACACTGAGCCATGATGGCTACCAGCCTAGGTCTACATTCAGTGAGATAGTCTGTCTCAGTGGAATTGGATAGAGACTGACAGAGTAGGACATCTCAGGGCCTCTTACGAGAGACATGAGGGAAAAGAAAATGGACACGAGAAGTGTGGTATCCTCTGAGAACTACTCTCAAGAGCACAGTAAGTCAGCAGAACTTCTTAAGCTGTTCTGGGCCCAATGGAATTTACCCTTTAGAAAGGGTAACAACCAGAAGTCAGGACTACCATCCAGGGAGGATGAGAATTCTAGAGCTGTCAGGAATCTTGTATAATGTCCGGCACAGCTCCATCAGACAGGTGTACTGTCATTTGGTTCACTTCAATGTCATAATTGAGCAAAAACTAGAATCTGGACCATTTCTTCCTAATCCTGCTCTCTGTTTCTAGCATCTAAACCACACTGCCCTCCTCTTTCTCATCTATGTGCCACCTTCACATTGTGACAAGCTTCTGCTTGCTCATTCTGTAGTTCCTACTTAAGCATGGAAGGACAAACAGAGCCAATGGCCATTTAGATTTGGGTGTGTCCAGATCCAGTGACCCAGTCGCCCCTGGAATATGATCAATATTTGCTATGGTCTCCTATCACCACACTGTACCACTTACTTGGTAAGCAGCTGTTTTAAAATGATATGGGTTCCTCAGGAGTTTACCCAGGGGGAAATGATGGGTAAGGCTGGAGAACATGGCTTCTCAGTGAATTACAGTGTACAACTGGACTTGTCTCTAAGTTCATGCATGCTCTGTTTCTGAGGTTTAGAAGTCTGCCCCTGGCCCTCGACACCTTTCCCTGAACACACATACATACGTTCACCTCTGGTTTTTTTTCCAGTCCTAGTCCAACTGTCAGTTCCTTTGGGATATTTTCTCTGACTTCAAGATTTGGAGTTTAGTCCACTAGTATTGTGACCTGTTTCATGGCACTTCTTCTCTATGATGCTGGCAAAAACGTGAAACAAAACAAAACACCATGACTGAGTCTGTCTACTCCAGGATTGACTCTGCGAGGAGAACAGGCCTAACACAGATGACTGCACGTGAAGAAGTGTATACTGAATAAGGGAATGATAGAAAGAAAAGAAACCGAGAAGTCAGCTTTCAGTCCAGAGATGCAGACCGACAAACCATGTCTGGAGAAGAACGTGACCCAAGGCCCACCTGTGCTGTCAGGTGCTCAGCATGCATAAGTCTGCAGGACTTCATTATTCCTCACATTCATCTTACTCTCAATTCATAGGGTAGGGGTGAATGTGTCCTCGAAGCAATGTCTTAGGCCAACTCTCTTTCTTGCATGCTTTATCCTACGTGCCCTCTCTGGATTATATCACAGAACACTACCATTCTAAATCCTAGACAGTGTCTGGGGCATAAGACAGTGTCAAAGGGCTGAAAGGGAAGAGAGAGAGGAGAGAGCACAGATCTCTCCCCATACCAGCATGCAGAGGTCTCCATAGTAGTTTGTTTGTTTGTTTGTTTGTTT
>JADRCD010186782.1:1452-12309 GCA_019843815.1 Montemys delectorum | reverse complement strand
GTTCTGGTGAAGCCAAGCAGTCTTGGTTTCTGTTGGTAGGATTCTTGCGTTTGCCTTTTGCCATCTCTTGATATCTGGTGTTAGAAGTTCTTGGTGTCTTAGAGCTTGACCTTTCCTTGCTGCCCTGCAACTCCCCTTCCACTCCTGAGGTCTATGCCTCCCAGCTGGTCTCACCTGTGTCCTTGGGCTGAAGTCGGACTTGGAGGGAAGCTCTCCCCTGAGTCCTTGGGCTGAAGTCTGCCTTGGAGGGAAGCTCTCCCCTAGCAGGGAGGGGGCAGAGATGGTCGCTGATCCAGCTCTGTCACTGGGAAGCTAAGAGGTTCCTGTCTCTCAGTTATCTATTTTTATCCTATTTTCATGTATCTGACTCATTCCATAGTAAATAAGTCAATGCTTAAATAGCTGCTGTAATAATAATCCAATGTTCTCTAACTCTTGAGAGCCTCTCAAAGTTTACAGAGGGTCACCTGAATAAAATCTCAGGACTTAAATGTCACTTCCATGTTAAACTGGTAAATAGTCCTAGTTAGATTCACTGACACCTCAGACACTCTAACCCCCTAATCATCTGGCTATGTTCTCTCAGTACTTTGAAAATGGTCATAACAGGGAATCAGTGATACTGATCACTCATGTAAAAGAAAGAAGGTGTTGTTGAGGAGAGGACCAAATCAAGTAATCAAATGCAAGAAGCCTTATTAACAGTAGATTTTACATTAGAGCAATGCAAAGAGTTATTAAAAATAATGTCCAAATGAGTGAGATTTCTTAGGTTCATGGAGTAATGGGGTAGTTTCTGGCAACCTGAAAGATTGTTTTCCAATAGTGATTACTCTCCACACAACAGCTGGATGACTGGGAAGGTGGAGATGTGTGACATGGACTAGGCATAGTCTTTATTTAGCCTCTCAGTATAGACCCTTCCCTGCAGGACTTTTAGATGTTTAAATCACATATTAATTCAGACATGGGAGAAGTATCATTTCTACTTTATAGAAGAGTCAGAGCCCTGCATACATGAAAAGCTGAGTTTCACTGTACCACATACCAGTGTTTCCTGACTGAGAATCACTTGCAGAGTTTTACAATAATGCCCACTTCTAGTCTTAGCAAGATCAATCAAGTCAGAAGCTGTTCGTGGTTGGGAAAGGTATCCTGTAGAAGCCCTTCCCTTATTAATTTCAAATTCAGCAAGAATTTGGAACAACTGTCAGTTTATCTGTATCAGACAGTATTTTTCTCTGCAGTTTATCAGGAGGGTCCTTTACTCTGACAGTAACAAAGGCCACATTAATGTTACTGATACATATAGCCTGATGTAAATATGGCCTGAACTACAGGCGATATGGTTGTCAGGAATTCTTGTTTCTGATGATGACACTCCAACATCAACTTGAGGAATATCACTTAATCACATGCTTTTTCTTTACTTCTTTGCTTTTCTTAATTCGGAGTTGCAGAAAGGGGAATGGGTGCAAGCATGCTTACTAAACATTTAACCATTGAACTGTCAAAATAATAGTACATTTCAGCAAGGTCTTTAAAAGTCCCATTCTCTTTTCAACAGATAGTAACAACTGGCCAAAGAGAAGATGGTAATGAATGGTAAAGAAAAAAAATTGAAACCTGCAGATTAAGCCATTAAAATGAGAGACAGGTGAGAGACCTGTCTAAAGCCACAAAGTAGATGGAGCCAGAGGAAAAACCATCAAGATAGACATCTGTAATTTCCACAAATATGTATTCACTTGCACGAATATACATAGACACATATTCACCAGCTTGCATGAACACCTGCTTCTGTGTGTTTATGTGTGGGCAGAGTATGACATATCCTCAGACACATATACTCACACTGAAAGATTGAAGGTAACTTAGATGTCATGGCTTCAGAGATAAGATGTGTATTTGCTCTAAGAAAGGCAAAACCAGTTAGAGTGAGAAAGAAATACGTGGACAAAACAGAGAGAGGACAGAAACATAAACATAGGCAGCAATAGAACTCAACCTACTCTCTGGTATGACTACTTATACCTAATGCCAACCTAAGCTGGGTAACAATCCATTTTGTTCATTTATTTATTGTATAAATAAATGGGACAGATTATGAAGCAGGATCTAAAAATGGAATTGATAGTTCTTGAATATTTGCTAAGATCTTAAAGAATGGTTTAGACAGCCCTAGCATAATAATTCATTCTATAAAACCATGTCCTCAGTGGCTTCTATCTGGTATACCTGGCAAATATGTTTTCTCCTTTGTGTTACCATGGTAACACATGGAGATTTTTTTGTTGTTGTTCTGAAAGTTAGTGAATTGGTATCTCCACCAAGAGAGAAGAGCAACCACTAAGTGATAATTCTGATATTGTGACATGAATACAGAAGGCATATATCATGGCCCCTTAGGGACATTAGGAGGACCTTCGTAGGGAGCTAGAGCCAGAGGTCTTTAAAAAAGGCTCCTAACTTCAGGGGGAATTCTTACTTTATGTTTTATGTTAAGTCCAGTGAAACTTGTCAGTTTCTCTTAGCTTAACTGATATCCATACCCAGGGTCAGAAGTAGAACAGTCCAGGACATTTCCTTCACATGAGTCATAAATACACTTTAAGAGTAAACACAATCTTTTGCTCAAGGTAAAGACTCTCTACAGCAATAGTGGGGAACCAAATTCCATTATTTAAAGAGAGTTGAACACCAAGCAAAGTCAGCTGTCCAAAAGGTTACCTATCCCTGGAAAGAGACAATGTTAAAAGACAAGCTGCCACAAGAAAATGATAAAGAAATTTTAGGATATATAATGGGGTAAAATATGCATGCCCTCTAGAGAAAGCAGGTTCAAGTCTTAATCCAAATGGTGATCTTATTTGGAAGTTGAGACTTTGGAGATATTACCAAGTTAACTTGAAGTCACAATGAGTGAGGATGGACCTCAAATATATTAAGTGCTATCCTTATGGAAAGAGGAAAGAATACATAGAGAAAATGAGAGAAGAGCATGTAAAGACATTAGCAGACCTGCTAAGGATCAGTGAATTGAGACTAAAGAAAGTTTTCCCCTTAAATTTCTCACAGAAATCATGGTCCTGTTAACATCTCTTGACTAGAGACTTCAAGCCTCCACCTTGAAGTCCATTGTTATGCCATTCCTGAGAATATAATATAGACCAGAAGTGATAGAAATCTATAGCCAACATCACAGCTAGTAAGTGGGCAGGTTTTATTTACTGGATTGTATTTTGTTAGCTACTCACTTAAGGTAGGTCCTAGCACTCATCACACAGCATTATAATTTTTTATTTGTACTTTCCAACCCTGATAGCCAAAACTATGCCAGTTTGCTCATGATTTACCCCCAACCCCAAACTCAGTGCTTGTCATATGGGATGAAGTCAATACATTCATCCAATTGAACCAGTAAGCTGAGCTGGGTCACAGGCAAAGATGAGACTAGAAATACACAGAAATCTTTTTTCTGATTCTAATTTTTTCCTGCTATTTAGACAGAAATCTGCTTATTAAAATACTCAATTTTCAATAAATTCCATATTTTCTACTTCCATTCTGCTGGCATGTGGATGCTATGATATGCCTAAGGAAGCAGAGACAAACTCTACATTGTTTCTGAGGCAGGCAAAGTTGGTATCTCAAAGGATCCCTGTATCACTGATGCCAAGAGTTACCACAGGATGCACTGGCATCATCCAGGATATGCAACCTGGATGCTGCCTGCCCCTGGGATTCATCATCTTGACTATTCACAGGCCTCTTGCTTTTAAAAGCCAGCAGCTCTGATGGATGAGATGGTCTCTCCCAGGGGCCATGCTGCCTAGGCTGTGATTTTGCAAGTCTAGCAAGAACTGGCTTTCATTTCAAGCACGTCTCAAGGATGAAGACTTTTAGAGGGGAAAGAAATTTGCAAATGAGGAAAGACTCCAAAACTCGAGATAATAAATGGACCTTAAAATAAGTTTTATGTGCCTCTTTCAACACTCTGCCTGTCTGACATCATTAAGTCAGTACCTGCTTAGCAGGCTTGAACAACTCTGTCTTTAATAAATAAAAAAGTGTTTTCTTAGAAATTATATCCTTTGTATGCTGTTGTAGAAAAATGAGGGTTAAACAGCCAATTGTTTTATCAAGTAGAGCAAGGATATATGGAAAATAAATGAGGGGATTTGTGTGCTCGTTATACAGATAATGCATTGATCATAGCTGGCCAAAGTGTGCCCTTGTATACATGTGGCAAGCTGAGCTTCTTCTCCATCCTTCGCTCTTCCAAATAATATGATTATCACCTCAGCAAGACAGAGTGCTCCAAACTTCTCAAGGTTACTTCAGAGTACCTATTTGAATGAGAAGACTAAATACAGTTATCATTTTCAGTCTATTTTAA
This sequence comes from Montemys delectorum, assembly GCA_019843815.1. Taxonomy (NCBI): domain Eukaryota; kingdom Metazoa; phylum Chordata; class Mammalia; order Rodentia; family Muridae; genus Montemys; species Montemys delectorum. Next base: position 7,910 of record JADRCD010186782.1, on the reverse strand, counting down.
CAAAGCATAAGTGATTTTTGACATTATAAAAATGTAAGATGGGAAGATAGATCAGAAGCTAAATAGCACTTGCTAAATAAATGTGAGTACTTGAGTTCAAATTCCAAGAACTAAATATAATGGTTGGACATACAGCACAAGCACCTGCAATTCAGAACTACTAGAAAGGGATGGGAGGTTGTGGAAGGAGAGTCCTTGGAAGCTTGCAATCCAGCTGACCTAGAACGTAATATGCAGCAGGGAAATAACAAAAAGACATTGCTTCAAACAAGGTGCACCAACATTTGAGGCTGCCTTCTGACCACAAACACACACACTCCCATATATATGTATATATGTATACATGTATATGTATATATATCTGTGTATATATACATATGTATGTATATATGTAGTACATACAGATTGAAGTTATATTCAAATATTTAGATAATACTATAAAATTATATATTCTACTTTTAGTACATTTTAAAAGTATATTTTTATTATTCTAGATGTATAATACACCTAAAGCTCAAAGTGAGGAAAGAAATGAAAATATACACATAATTCAAATAAACTGTCAGAAATAATTATGCATCTTTATTTCAACACTGTTTTCTTATAAAGTACACTTATCTCACTCAGGATGATACTCTCCAGATCCATCCATTTCCCTAAGAATTTCATAAATTCATTGTTTTTAATAGCTGAGTAGTACTCCATTGTGTAGATGTACCACACTTTCTGTATCCATTCCTCTGTTGAGGGACATCTGGGTTGTTTCCAGTTTCTGGCTATTATAAATAAGGCTGCTATGAACATGGTGGAGCATGTGTCCTTATTACATAATGGAGCATCTTCTGGGTATATGCCCAGGAGTGGTATGGCTGGGTCCTCTGGGAGAGGGTGGGTGGCAGGCATGGGGAGGGGGGAGGCAAAAGGGGTTTGTTCTTGTTGTTTTTGTTTGTTTGTTTGTGTTTTGGAGAGGAACCCGGGAAAGGAAAAATTTACATGTAAATAAAGAAAATATCTAATATAAAAAAATAAAAAATTTAAAAAAAGAAAAAAAATAAAGTACATTTGTATATTATTCTCAGAATTAACATTTAGTCAGTAAGTTAGTGAAAGTGAATCGTAGACTTTCTTACATTAAAAAATGCCAAATAAGTCGGGTGGTGGTGGCACATGACTTTAATCCTAGTACTTGGGAGGCAGAGGCAGGCAGATTTCTGAGTTCGAGACCAGTCTGGTCTACAGAGTGAGTTCCAGGACAGCCAAGGCTACACAGAGAATCCCTGTCTTGAAAAAACAAAAAACAAACAAACAATAAAAGCCAAATAAAATTTATATTTATGTTGTTTGTAGTCTTATTTACACAGGCAGATTTCTTTAACATCTATTACACTTGAAGTGTAAAGAATAAGAAATCACATTTTGCTCTCCTGGAGCTCAAAATTTGGAAGAAAAATGAACACTACCATCAGTCTGTCTAATTGATACTGTTCAGAAGATGTGTAATACACCAAATAAAGAATCACCGTGCCAGGCCACTATAGGTCAGATGTTAAGGATAATCAAGAGAGTAACAATTCAACCAAGTGCCTCCCAACTCTTCTGTATGCCCTCAATAACTCCTGATCACCTGCTATAGTACCTTGAATCTGTTATTTCTACTGCATCCTAAAAAACTCATCAAATACTGTGTACAAAATTATGATCTAAGATAGAAGTTTATAATCCATGCAACTTTCATTGTTTCGAAGTTCAGACATCTTGATCCTGATGTTAAAGTATTTTGCCACACATGTAAGCATCTCTCATTTTTTTTTCATATCCTAAAGCATCTCCTCTATTGAGATCCTTCGACTCTTTACCATGTGACAGAGTTCTGAGCCTAGAACCTGGAACTAACAAAACAGGCAGAGTCCAGCTCATCAGTTGCTATCACTACCCTAGTTTGCTGCTATCATGACTCTAGACCATCCCATACCAAAGATGCTTGAGAGTTGGTGACTTCTGAAAATAAGCTCTCCGAGGAGAGTAGGTTTAGACTGGTATTTGATAATATGTTTCAGACTTCTTTATAAGCTTTACATTCTTTAACAGGGAAGCTTTACATTGGCTCCCAATATACTTGTTTTACATACTTCCTTTCTGATATAATATGAGAACAGAAATTTGTTTCAGTTCTGATATAATATGAGAACAGAAATTTGTTTCAGTTTCTGGATAGTCCTATTGGTCTTACCTCTAAATAGCTTCTACTGTTCTCTGGCAATTTCGTAATACAGCATAGCCTTTTGTCATTAGCAGAAAATTTTTCTCTCAGTTTTCATATTTAACACTATGATAACCTTTTTGAGTGTCTCTATTAATAATGTATCCCACTATCCTGACTTGCTTTCTCCTCCTGCTTCCCTAGGGCATCACTTCAATGTAATTGTGGGAACCTTTCTATTAAACACAATAGGATCTCCCTGCACTTCTTACCTTCCTCCATGGCTAGAATATAACTTTTGTAACAATTAGAGCTTGCTTTTGATCTGAGTTATTTCTTTCCTGATTTCCCTTTATCCGTAGAGCACCTAGGTCTCATTGCAAATTTTCAATGCCATTGATGTCATTGGACCACATTTATGTCTGTCTACCCAGGAATCATATAGAAGAAGATTTACCAGCCAAATGGATGAGCCACACCCCAACTTAAAGACATTTGTAACTACAATGCCACTGAGAATTATCTCTTACATGTTTGGCCAGGTTATTCTCTTTCTTCCAACCAGTCTGCTCAGATTTTCTCTATAGTTTACAAAATCACTACTTCAATTCCCACTTCTGACTACTGCTTTCTCTTTTTGAGTGAAAATACTTTTGTTTTCCTTCTTAACAGGATAGTTTGGTTAAAATCATCTGACCTATTTTATTATATATATAATAAAAATATTATCTATTAGGGATATATCCCAGAAATTACGAAGAATTAATCTTATTTCAGTAGAATTTGGTTTGATACCTAGCACCCACTCCAGGTAGCTCACTACTGTCTGCATCTCCAGTTTCAGATCTGAAGCTCTCTGGCCACTGCAAGCACCTATATTCAAGTAGATTACAGGCACACATACATACCTATAATTTGACTATATATACAAAGAGTTTATGTTAACTACTGCAGAATAGAGTTTATACAACATAATTTCCTCATTTTCCAAAATTTCATAGGTATATCTTAAACTGCATATCTTGTATTCACTCTATACTCACTTCCATTCTCTCCTATGCTGTTCAACAGACTACAAGATGCCTTAAGTTTCAGATGCTAACGAAGCCAGTTGACTAAGGGAAACCTTCTTCTGGACATATACAGAGACATGGAAGGACTGTTACCATTTAAGAAGCTCATGGAAATCTAGATACTGTGAAAAGCCCAAATTAATAGGAGTAGAAAAAGGGAAAGATTCCCAAATCCAAGGCCCAGATAGTATTTTCAACAAAATTATAGAAGAAAAAGTAGCTTATAAACATATAAAAAGCATATACAGAACACCAAATAGATGGGCCCAGAAAAGAAAATCCTCCTACCACATAATAAATCAAAGCACTAAATGTACAGAACAAAGAAAGAATGTTAAAAGCTGCAAGGGGAAAAGGTCAAGTAACATATGAAGGCAGACCTATCAAAATTACACCTGAATTCTCAACAACTCTAAAAGATAGGAGAGTGTGGTCAAATGCCTTGCAGACTGTAAGAGTCCACAGATGTCAGCCCATACTATCATACCTAGCAAAACTTTCAATCCTTATAGAAAGAAAAAAATATATTTCATGACAAATCCAAATTTGAACAATCTCTAGCCACAAATCCCACCCTACAGAAGATGGTCAGGGCAACAGCAAATGGGGGCCATTTCTGGTCAAAAATCCCAAAGGCCAATAGCATAGGCAGGAAGGTTATATCGTGTTTTGCATAGAGGTACATCTTTCTGGTCTTGCTGGGTAGGGTGGTAGAGTCCACAGCTTTGAGCAGGTTTCCCTCCAGGATGTGTAGAATGGGCCCACCGCCATTTGGATACTTTCCCTGTCTTCCTATTGCAACATGTACAAGGCCATATCCACAGCTCTCTGCTCAATCAGCTGGGCGAATCTCTTCAGGGCTGGGCAGCTTAGAAGGCTGTGCACCTGCTCAGCAGCCACGTTGACCAGGAGAAAGAAGTCCATATTGTCACCGTTGTTGATGCCCACCTCAGTCTTCAACTTTTCCAAATCCTCTGAGATTCCTGGCAGCAGAATGGCAGCCTTCTTCTGGCCCCTGGTCTTCTCTCTCAGGACCTAGCAGTACTGATAGTTGGGATACAGCACTTCAGAGCTTGCCTCATCAGTATAGATGATGGCAGACTCTTTCTGTCGTTGGAAAGGCCCAGCCAGCCAACACCGAGTAGATTCCAGATTCTGAAACACATTGGTGGAAAGTTAATAGTCAGACAATTCCAACCCAAGGAGGATAACTACAATCAAGAAAACAAAGGAAACAACAACAATAATAATAATAATAATAATAATAATAATAATAATAATAATAATAATGTCATTTTCCATGACAACAAAACCAAACAAAGGGAAGCATACACATGCATACACATACACATACACATAAACAGACACACATACACACATACATTACTACTACTAACATCAAAAAATCAGGAATTAACAAATATTAGTCATTTATCAATGGACTGATTTTCCCAATAAAAAGACATGGCTAAACAGAATGGATGCAAAAATAAGATCCATTATTCTGCTACATGCAAGGAACACACTTCAGTGAAGATAGGTGTTACCTCAGAGTAAAGGGATAGTAAAAGTTTTTCTAAGCAAACTGAGGCAAGAAACTTGAAGCAGCAATTCTAATATCTAATGAAATAGATTTTCATCCAAAATTAAACAGAGTAAATGTAGACAGACACTTCATACTCATCAAAGAAAATAATCCACTAAAATGATGGCCCGATCTAATTATTTATGCACCAAATGCAAGAGTAACCATTTTTGTAAAAGAAACATTACTAAAGCTTAAATCCCACACACATTAATAGTGACAGACTTCAATACCACATTCTCACCAATGGACAGGTCATCCAAACAAAAACTAAACAGAGAAATATTGAAACTAAGAGGCTTTATGAATCAATTGCCTCTAACAGATATCTATGAATATTTTACCTGAACACAAAAGAATATACCTGGATGCAAAAATAAGGTCCATTATTCTGCGGCATGCAAGAAACACACCTCAGTGACAAAGATAGATATCACTTCAGAGTAAAAGGCTGGAAAATTTTTCCAAGCGAACTGAGGCAAGAAGAAAGCTGGAGTAGCCATTCTAATATCTAATGAAATAGACTTTCAACCAAAATTAAATAAAAGAAATGTAGGAAGACACTTCATATTCATCAAAGGAAAAATCCACCAAGATGATACCTGCATGGAACCTTCTCCAACATTAAATATAGACTCCATTATAAAACAAGCATCAACAAATACAATAAATTTGAAATAACCCCCGTATCCTGTCTGATCATCATGGATTAAAGCTGGAATTCAACAACAACAGACAAGATAGAAAGTCTACAAACTCATGGAAACTGAACAATTCTCTACTGAATGACAACTGTGTCAGGAAAGAAGGAAGGGCGGGTAGGGAAGGAGGAAAGAAGGTAGGGAAAGAGCGAGAGAGAGAGAGAGAGAGAGAGAGAGAGAGAGAGAGAGAGAGAGAGAATGAAAACGAATGCAAAACATATCCAAACTTGGAGGGCACAATGAATGCAGCATTAAGACAAATAATTTCATAGTATTAAGCCCCTTTATAAAGAAAGTGAAGAAATCTCATACTGGCCACTTAACAGCACATCTGAAAGCTTTAGAATTAAAAACAAGAAAAAACACCCAAGAGGAGTAAATCACAGGAAATAGTCAAACTAAAGACTGAAATCAATAAATTAGAAACAAAGAGAATACAGAAAAGAAGAAAGGAAGGAGAAAGAGAAGAAAGAAAAAGGGGAAGAAAGGTAGGAAGAAAGAATTCAATGAAAATGAATGCAAAATATACTCAAAACTTGTAGGTATTAATCAACAAAACCAAGATCTGGTTCTCTGAGAAATTCAACAAAATAGACAAACTCTTAGACAAACTAAGTAAAAGATAGAAAAAGAATAACCAAACTGATAAAATCAAAAATGAAATGGGAGACATAATAACAGATACTAAGGGAATCCAAAGAATCATTACATCTTTCTTCAAAACCTGCATTCCACAAAAGTGGAAAATATAAATGAAATGTATGATTTTCAACATAGATACCATCTACCAGACTTAAATAAAGATCAGGTAAATAATTTAAATAGACATATAACCCCTTAGAAAATAGAGGCAAATATTAAAAGATGCCCAACCAAAAAAAAAAAAAAAAAAAAAAATG
>JADRCD010186781.1:0-15708 GCA_019843815.1 Montemys delectorum | reverse complement strand
CAACAATGGAAATTAGCTGTGACTTTGTAACTTTAACTATTCACTTAGATAATCAAAAAGGTAGGATGGAAATAATTGAAGGGAAATTTAGTTTAGACGCTCTTGTACTAGAGAAGAGGACCATGAAAACTGAAGTTGTTACCTGACTTACTAAAGTTCTCACAGCTGATAAGGGCTCCGATGTCATCTTCCATGGCATCCAGGGATTATAAGAATGCCTAAGTGACTCAAAAGCATTTTTGCCTGTCCTTGTTAAAATGTTTTCTGTTGAACTGTGGTATCTTTGATGGGGCTTCCACAGGGCCTGTATCTTCACAATGTTACCTTCTTCCTTCCTTTCCTGTTTCACTTCTTCTCTCTGCTCTGTTTTCCAAACTCCTTGCAGAACCTCAAACCAATAGATGATCATATTGCTGGCTCTTACCTCCTTACAGCAGATGTATGACACTGCTATAACATCACACTATATAGCTCTTAACCTTTTTGATCACAATTTTTTTTTAACTTTTATTGCATTATGATGAGAAAAGTTACATGATTTCAATTTATCTGAATTTGTTAACATTTAAAAACAAATTTTAAGTAAAATCATATTCTTGTTTCCCTTTTGTACCCCAACTCCTCCCAGAGACCCCCTTCAATACCTACAATATCTTAAGTGGTTATTAGCCCAGAAGTTTGGAATACAGGAAGAACAACCCACAAACCACAAGAAACTTGATCACAAATTTTTAACATCATGGCAATAAGAAGCCTGCTGGACTGAAGGGATGCTGGGTCTAACAGTATAAAATTCTGTTTATAACAAGTACTATCCTCATTCAACTACTCAGAGAGGAAAGCAAAATGTTGTAGTTACACTATAATGTTGGGATACCCCCACACCCCACACAGGGAAGCAATACTGGGGACCACCTCCTCCACTCCAGAAATTCAAACCCAGTCATCCTGTCTTAAGCATCAGTATTTTCAGCATTCGTAGAGATGGTTTTACTTTTCAAGATCATACTTAGCTTGCTAGAGAAAGAGACCATGTTAGTCGCTGTTTTCTGTTGTAACTCTACAAGCCATGTAGAGTTTGTGTTTCTTGACTAGTTTAATGAAAGCTTAGCACACCCGGAGTCTCATCTGCATGGAAGAGTTGAGTTATGAATCCTGAATAAAGATTGCATTCCAAAGACTACATTACTTTTCCTCCAAAATATTTTACACTTATTATGAGGGAAACAAAATTAATTATATATTTCTCATATTTATTTTTAAAAACTGGTTATTTTTCTAGTATCCTGGAATTTTAATGACAAAGAACTCTCATCTGAAAATATTCTCAGTCATCAATATTTTACCAGAAGTCTGCAGGTAAGTGCAGCTGCATCCTTGTGCATCACTTTTTACTGTGTCACAGGTCCACGATGATGCCAATTACCAGTAAGTCAGTGGGGATGGAGTCAGAGCAAGTAGTTCTTTTTCCCTCAACTGTGCATACAGCTTATGAGAAATTAGGCTAAGACTCTTCCTTAAGCCAGCTATAGAATATGAACCATTTTTTCTTTCCATCCTTCCCTCTCCTCTTCACCATTGCCTGGTTGAGGAAATGTCTTCCTCGACATTAAATGTCTTTAACTGGATCTGGTCCATCCACTCAACTGAGTCCTTCTCCAAATTCAATCCTTCCAAGACTACAGGAAAGTATTATCGATGTAAACATGTACATGAACAATTAACATAAAACATGCATCACTTGCAAAGGAGGAGGGAAAAGATTATACAAATTATTACAATCTACTATGGACTGGAATCTTGTAGAGATCAGTCAAAAGGGACTTAATTCTAAACGTGAGTCTGCCTCTCTTGTGGCCTCTGAGCCAAACTGCATCAATGACTTGATGCCAGTGGTCAAGCCCACATAAATTGCATGTCCTAAACAGAAAGTCAGAGTCACATTATGTTTCCAGGGGCTTTTTACAGAGCACATATCCATTGTATTTCTTCTTTTTCTTTTGCTTATTTTAAAAATTCCCTTTTAGATTTTAATTAAGCTCCATTTGCACTCTATGGAGTTAAAGAGCTTTACTGGAGAATAATGAAAGAAAGAAGGAAAGGGGAAATTAGTCCTTTTAGGAAGAATTTTCCTTCTTTTTTTTTTTCTTTCTTTTTTTTTTTCTTGCATAGAATTATCAGCTGTAGGCATGCTCATACCTATATATGCATGGGGGAAAGAAAACAGTAAATAATATTGCCTGGGACCCAACATAAATAATAAAAGTCCATTATCTCTGGGGATAAACATACATAGATGAGCGAGAACAAAAAGAGTTAGAAAAAAACACAAAAAGAAAGATGAAAAAGATTAATCAAAATGAAACAAAGAAAGGAAGGGAAAGAGGGACAGGTGGAGGGAAAAGAGGATCAGGATCGGGAAGGAAAGGATAGCGAGAGGTTAGCATAGCTCTCCGGAGACAGCCCTCAGGGTACGTTTTTAATAAGGGGATGAGTTTCAATATGATTTACTGCTTATCCTGCAGTGAGAGCAGGAGGCGGGGAAGGAACAAAGGTTTACAGTCCCTTTGGAGGTTTGTTTCATCTGCACATCAGCCCACAATTAATGGCCATTTAGCTGTTGTTCTCCTGCTGGACACTGGTGGATTGATTCAGTAAATAAAAGTGACAGAGAGATGTCCCATGGAGGCAGACAGTGGAAGCTCTGCACCTGTTATTTGTGAATCTTGCTTTGCCAGGTCATTGACCTTTAGAAGCTGGCGAAAATTAGTAAGTGGAAGCACAAAGCAGGTTGCTTTTTTTAAAAATGCAGAGGACCCAGGCAGCAGTTGTAGTTGTGCTGATTTTCTCAGTAACTAGTCTGAAACCTGGCCAGGGTTCTCTACCCTCTGTCCTTCGTGCAGCGGCATCTACAGGAGGGAAGGCTACTGGTTTAGCACCTGTCAACCTGTCAGCCTTGCTCCCCGTGTGATGCTAAAAGCAGGAGAAGCATAGATGTGGGAAGCCTGCAGTTGTGGAAAGCCATGCATACTCTGCTAGCTTGGGGGTTCAGTAGCCTGGTTCATCCTGAGGCAATTGGGGGAAGTTGCAGATGTGTGGGGAGCTGCCCAGCTAGACTGGGCTGGTGTAGCTGAGCAGCTGTGCTTGGCATGGCCATCGGGCTAGCAAACAGCTGCAGTGAATAAGTGATCATTTGCAAATAGTTAATGACAGACTTGTCCTTTGCGTTCACTGCCATCAAAGGGGAGTGAAATAAAAGGGAGGGAAGGCAGGCCAGGGCAGGCGGGGTGGGGGGGGGAATGTTTATAGCTGCTGTTACTGCAACTGCTGTTGTTACTGTGGTTATCTTGAAAGTGATAGGAAGGTCAACTGAAGTTAACAAGGTTTGATTCTTTCTGGTCAAGCTGATGCCGAACTGGATGCATGGTCCTAGGGTGGCCACAGTATTGGGGGAGGAAAGAAAGACCCATAAGGCCAACAAGAAGCTGTACTAGCACTAGCCTGGTGCACCAAACAAATGCAAAACAAAATTTGTTCCTCATTTTATAGTGTGATTTTGAAAAGCTCTCTCTGTCCCATCATTTTTTGTAATCTGGCATTTTGCTATTTATTTCGCAGCGAATAAGCAGTCATCCACAAGCATAATTAGACTCTGTCTGTCACACAGAAGAGGGACAGTCTGGATTTGGATAAGTGAGTTACTGAGCATTAAATGGTGCCTTGGTCCACGCCGAGTTGTTATTTGAGGGATTATAAAAGACACCTGCCCTAATATGCCCTAAATACGATTGCACCATTAGCAATGCACCCAGCTGAGTTAAGGCGGTTCAGTTGTAAAGAGTCTTCCTCTACACAGCTAATTCTATGGGAACATAATTCACCCATTTTACTGTAGAGCAGCAAACGCATCGCCCAGGTTTCTAAAGCCAGTTCCTGAAATAAAGGCGACACACATCTCCATGGCTCTCGGATCCCTGCCCAGCCATGTTTGTGGCACTTTTTGCTTCATTTTCACTCTTGCTTTAAGCTTCTAACAGGTCCCCTCTCCATGGTCACTTCTCCACATTGTCACCTTGTCAAGTGTCTTCTGCTCTGAACCTTTCAACCCGGAGAATGCCAGAGCTTTAAGTACTCTGGCAATTTTCTCAAGCACTCCCAGATTGTGGCCTGCAATAGGAGCCTGCATTCACACTTCTCTGTCCTGTCTCCTCTCTGCAGCAAAAGGCACACACCCTGTCCTACTCAGCTGTCTTACCTGACTTGCTGCCCCACAGTCTCGACCTCATTCTTAGCGTTTGACTCCATGGGTCTTTCTCTGCAGCTGACACTTTCTCAGGGCTCAGATCATAGGTCAAAGTTCACCTTCTGGAAAGAATAGCCCTCTTTGCTAGAAGTAAGATTCTCCCTGCAATGACTGTCAGACACTCTGACTAGCTCTCTGGATAGTCCCATATTTTAAGACTATTACAATGGTGTCTTTCTATGCAGTTGACTTGTTCTCATTCCTCAGATCCCAGGTCAAAGGTCACCTTCTCAAAGGAGAACCCCTGCAGTAATAATCACTCTGACTAGTTCTCTCAATAGTCCCATACTTGCAGATTATGACCATAGTAAGTGGATTCTGTAAGTGTATGTATTTATTAATGTATGAAAGATTAACAAAGAGGCTATTGGAATAAAGGAAAAACATGTAACTATCTGAGAAGTGAGAGAGAATCCAGAACTAGCTATGCTACAGTTGAAGTAGAAAAACTGGAAACCAGGGCCTTTAGGAAGTCCATGTGGCCTGTTAGAGGACAGGAGAGGTGAAGAGAATGCTCAACTAGCACAGGCAGAGAACTAAGCACTCCCTTTAAAAATTGTGCTAAATAAGTATATAAATATGTCATCTCATAATGCTATATTCTAGCATACCCGTTCCTCACAGCCCTCTCCCAGGCCTGCCTCTTCTGGATAGCCACCTTCTGTCCCTGTAATGATCCTCTCTCCTTCTGCCTTTGTGCCATTGGTACGACTGTCTCTTACTAAGGTCTTTTAAGCTACAGGTTTGCAGTTATTTTCCCTTTTTATTTTTGCTAGAAACAAATGAGTATACATGTACTCCACCTTGGCATTGGCAAATGAACTTTTGTAGCTTTGGAATAGCTATAAATTCCTTCTTCCTTCATGAAGGTGAACAGATAAATTAGAGTCTGTGAAAAGCTCCATGTTCCTTTCTAAGTTTCTTCAGCCTCCAATTTCCAGGGTCTCTCAAGTTATTATCAGGCAGCAATCTGAATAGAGCCAGGCACATTAAAAACTCTCCCCAGACAAAAGGATGGGGTTGCTTCATGGCCTACGGACAGCTCAAGTGCATCAGCCACCCTGAAGTGCCCTTAAAGGTAGCTGTGAGATGCTGCTTCGCTAGTTCAGTAATGCCAGATGGTTTATAGAACCCCAGAGTAAGTAAGAAGTGTCTTGGTGAGCTGCAGATCCCAATGTCTGTTCATTATCTAGAAACTCAAGAAAAGGCGTAGGTGAAAATGTAGACTTTTAAAATTCAAATAAGTTGAGGGCTAAATTCATAAAACAAAACCAGAATAGCTGAATATTAATTATATGTGATATATTCAGTGTAATAAATTCAATGTCACCACAGCTATAGGAACACAGAAAGACATCATGCAACTTACATACCTTCATTACAAACACCTTTATCCTGATTTCTCAAAGGGAAAGGAACATCAGGTAGTGCTGGCTGGACAAGAAAAGTATTTTTTGTTTGTTTGTTTTGTTTTTTTGAGACAAGGTTTCTCAGTGTAGCCCTGTCTGTCCTGGAACTCTGTCTGTAGACGAGGCTGGCCTTGAACTCAGAAATCAGCCTGCCTCTGCCTCCCAAGTGCTGGGATTAAAGACATGTGCCACCACTGCCTGGCTAAGAACAGTATTTTGAAGTCCTTATCAACTTGGAAGTCACCCAAGGTGTCCGCACAGTGGGCAAACACAGGAAGGTAGAGTGTAATATTTTGCAGAAGCAGATTGGGTTCTGAGTTAAGGAAACAAAGGGGTAGTCCAAGTGCTCCTGCTTTAACTGGTCACATGGCTGCAACCATGGCATGTATGTGTGCCTGGGGCATTCACCAAGGAGCAAGAAGGACCATTTCAGCTGTTGTTATTTAGGTGCTGTGCACTTTCCTATTTAAGACAATGTATTTCATTGGCATGAAATGGAGGTGGTGAAGTTTGTCAAGAAACTCAAGGGTTCCATGGGTCTATGCCTTCTCAGCACTAGGATTGTAGCAATAAGCTATGGCATCTAACCTTTCTTTCCTGGGTTTTGGTTCTCAGAGCTACATTTGTAGGCAAAAAACTGTTACTGATTAAGCTATCTCTCCATCATGGGGTAGATATTTGTAAAGTGCTTAAGGATGATGAATGTGGTAGCTCTGCAGGCATAGAACTCTGTATAGGCAAGACTTAGTGAATTTCATACATCTTCAAAATTTGCGAAATGAATGCACCACTTGCAATGATTCAAACTTTCTAGAAAGACACAGATATATTTACAGAGCAAACATTTATTCACCACTCAGGAGTAGCAAAGGACTTCACTCACACTGCCCACACAGAATGCAGTGGTCAGACTATGGGTTCAGTAACTTCTTTGTGTGACTGATTCTGCATGTTGTTAGAGTTTAAAAGGGAAGGATATAGCACCCACTATGGACTAGAGTTATCTGGACTCCCACTGTTGATTCAACAGTCTATAGACAGCAGTGGCTCTACCACTGGCTCTGTACAATGTATATTTCCTTTCAGTTCAGTGCTTCCTCAGGCAGGAATTTTGAATGCCATATATGATGTTGTTTCAAAATTATTGTTTTTCTTCTTGAATACAGAAAGCTTGGTCAGTGGTTCAGTTCAGGGCTATTAATGTGTGATTATTTTTCTCTGCTGTAGAAAACTGTGGAGCAGCTTGTGAAGTAGTTGGGCAGTTTGTGTCCTTGGATTTGCCTCCAGGGGTTAGGACATTAAGAAAACATTTGATCAAGATAGCTGAGACACAACTAGGGAGACTGCTTTCAAGAGGGCTATGGAGTTTCTTATTAGGATGGTTCAGGACAATGGGTCAATTATTTCTGTCTCTGATAGTGAAGCCAGTGGTGGGGAAGATCAAAAGGTTATGAAAAAGGTTAATGACCTAAATAAGTTTAACAAATAAAGGGAAATAATATTCTATGTATACAGCTTGTGGCTAACCTCTAAGAGTCATTTTAAGAACAGGTCATAGAGTCAAACACTATAGGGCTACAGTGAAGAAAGGCTGGGTGATTTTCTATTGAGTAATAGTGTTTATACATCAAGACAGGCTTGGGATACAAGCCAAAGGCTGCAAAGATCAAGAATAGCACTGACCTCTCTACTTTGAACAGACTTTTACTGTTTTGTTGATCAGTGTACAGAGCTCAGTGACCATATGAGCTTGACCAGCATTTGCATGTATCTCTTCTTATGAGCCATGCTTCTTCTTGAGACTGAGGTCAGAGAATTTGAATTCATACATGGTTTCTGTGTAGACTGTTGAAACAAATAGTAGCCAAGGCAATTTTCTGATGCAGGATGGAGAATGTTCCTGGTGTTGTCTTGGTGGGCTTTCCATTCAGGATGGATGGCAGAGGGAGGTGAGGGTGGGCCCTTCTCATTTGCTATATATTGCTGTGATAAACACCATGACCAAGCACAACCTAGGGAAGAAGCAACTTATTTAATATTATAGTGTATAAGTGTATCATGGTGGTAACTCTGAGTAGGAACCTGGAGCCAGAAACAAAAGCAGAGTCCAGAGAGGAATGCTGTTTATTGGCATGCTTGTCATTATTTGCTCAGTCTGCTCTTATATAACCCAGAACCACATATCCAGGATGGCACTGCCAATAAAGGGCTAGCCTCTCCTACATTAATCATTAATCAAGAATATTCTTACAAAGATTTGTCAATAGCCCAACCAAAGGAATCAGTTTCTCAGTAAATACTCTCTCTTCCCAGATTACTCTACCTTGCATCAAGTTGGGAAAAAATAAACTAGCATATATTTTGAATAGAAGTCTAGAGCAATGTATTCATAAGAATAAGATATAAAGACTCAATAAAAATCATTTACTTACCATTTTGCAGACTGTCTTTTTTGTTTTTTGTTTTTTGTTTTTCTGTTCAATGATCTCCTCTGTCTTACAAATCGTTTCAGTATCATGAGATCCCATTTATTAATTGTTGGATTCTTTCATCCAACAATCCATCCATCACTTGGACTTGAGTTTTGTGCAGGGTGATAGATATGGATCTGTTTGTACTCTTCTATACATACATGTTCAATAAGACCAGCAGCATTTGGTGAAGATTCTTTATTTTGTTTTTTGTTTTTCCATTGTACAGTGTTTGGGTTCTTTGTCAATAATCAAATTGTGGATTTACTTCTGGTTCTTCAATTCAATTCCATTGACTGACATTTCTATTTTTAGTCCAGTACCTTGCAGTTTTTCTTACATTGCTCTGTAGTACAGCTTGAAATCAGAATGGTGATGCCATAAGTTCTTTTATTATCCAAGACTGCTTTAGCTAGTCTAGACTTCTTTTTCTATATAAAGTTGTGAATTGTCTTATTAAAGTCTCTAAAGAAATGTGCTGGATAATTGATGAGAATTGTGATCAATTTTTTTTGCAGCATATCCTTTGTTAACTACTGCCAATCCATGAGCATGGGAGATACAAGTGTAATTCTCAGGACCCACATAGGATGGCTCACAATTATCTGTAACTCTAATTCTAGTTGCCCCAATGTCCTGTACTGTACTCACATAACTTCCTCCCTACCCCACCATACAATGTACACACATATATGTGTATATATACATATATGAATATTAATGTATATATTAATAAGTATATATGATAGATATACATGTGTGCATATATATATACACACATACATGTATATGTATATATAGGTATATACATATGTACATGTATATGTATATATGTATATACATATACATGTATATGTATGTATATATACATAGAAATATATATATTTGAAGATGTAATAAAATTTTAATAAAATGAGGCAATTTAACAAGTTTGTATTTATATTGTATATATCTTAATGATAAGATCTATATCATTGTATAATGGTCTATCTTATCACTATATTGTATATAATGACCCAGACCTTA
Organism: Montemys delectorum; assembly: GCA_019843815.1. Taxonomy (NCBI): domain Eukaryota; kingdom Metazoa; phylum Chordata; class Mammalia; order Rodentia; family Muridae; genus Montemys; species Montemys delectorum. Next base: position 6,499 of record JADRCD010186781.1, on the reverse strand, counting down.
TTATTTGTAACTGTTTCCCCTCTGTAAAAGACAAATTAAAATACATAGTTTTAGTACTTCTTAGGGATTTAGGGATTCATGATGGTTTATTTGCCAACAGGAAAAACAATATTTCCTGTTTTAAACTCTGACTTTATCCTCAGCTACCATTTCTGTAATGTTGGTCAAGGTAGAGAGTCTCATTTCCCAAGTTGACATAGTTCACAAGTAACACAGGACTTAGTGTCTCATTTAGGGGATTTTAATATGTTTTCAACTTCAGAATTTTCAGCTTCCTAATGGTTAATTAGGATGTAGCATTCCCATGTGAGTGTCAGCATTTGCAGACTGATAGATTAAAATCATTGAGAACCTTGAATATATTTATGGATGTAGAACTGTCCAGAACTGCCTTCAATGTAAGATAAAGAAAATCGTAGTGCTGGTATTATACCTAACCTCTTAGAAAAGGTAGATCAATTAAACAGAGAAAATTGATCCTTCAAATTTTAAATTTATAAGTGTTACTTCTTATACAAATTAGTTAAAAGACAACCCAATCTTACTTCCAGAATATGGGAGATTTTTTTTTTCCTTTTGCCAAGTATAATTAAAATGCATCAGAAATCCATAGTACTTTTTTTTTAAATATTTTCTCTTCAAAGCTACTGTGTGCTAAACCTTCCCAATATTTAAGATTTATTTACCATGTAATGGGGAGTCAGTGTCATGATGCCCTATGTGTGCAGGGATGTCAAACAATGCCCTCCAGCTTCAATAAACTGTGACTAGGACAGAAGTTAAATCACAGAGATAAGATTTCCAGGCTACTAAGAAGCTATAGCAAGTAGTCACAGTTTATAAGCTGTGTGAAATCCACCATGCAGCCTACTGTGTAATACATATGCATATACACAGTTTAGGAAGAGATGTGAAAGTCAACAGACCGTAGGGAATTTGGCTGTCCTTGCAGGGCACTCTGGCCTCATCCCATCCTCTAATAACTTCAGACCCAACACAATAAAGTTTCATAGATGATAGCACTGAGCCCCAGTCAACAATGGCCTCCATTAAATCAGCTGCAGTTTAGCCTCTTCTCTCATGTTCAGGCCACTCCTTTGACCTTCTCACATTCCAGAGATTTATGCTCATTTGATTTCCATGTCCATGCTTGCTTTCCTGTCACTCTGTTGTTTTGCTTTGCCCTGAAGAGCATGGAAGTTACAAAATGGGGAGCTGTTCCCCCATAGCTAGGACAGATGTCTCATTCCTCTTGACAAGTTCTGAGAATGATACATAGGGAGACATATTTCCTTACGTGTGCAAAAGGAGTGTCATGACTTCACTAAGTCTCAACCTTTCCTTTTTAAAGACTAGTGTGCACCCTGAAATTTGGTAAGCAATTCTTTTTATAAAGATAGTGGGAAAAATTTGATCACAAAACTCATGGGATAGAGATTTGTTACCTTAGTAGTAGTTTTTTTTTTTTTTTTTTTACTGAGATCAATATCCTACAACCAAGCAGTGAATCCCAGGGATGCAGGTCAATATGGCAAAAACAAACAATCAAACAAAACACTTTTCCAAATTTAAAAAGAGAGAAATAACAAGCTGATAAACAAAATTCCATCTATATAATCAATGATAGTTGTGTTGGCTACTGAAATCCCTATCTTTGTTTCTAACATCTGAGTAAGTCTGTGATCTTAAAGACCTCTGCAAATGGCCAAATATTAAAAGGTTCATGTCTTTGGACAGCTCACAAATTGTGCTGGTAGAATATAAAAAAGAAACACACACACATACACAGAGAAAGAGAGAGAGAGAGAGAGAGAGAGAGACAGACAGAGAGAGAAAGACACAGAGAGAGAAATCTATATTGACATTTCAGAGCATGATTAGATATTATCTAAAAATAATTACTACAAACTTTAAATCATGCATTCCTAAATAACTATTGTGAAACTAATTCAAAGAACCAATACCCAGACAAATGTTTGAAGTAAAGTGATCCTAGCACCACAGGAAAACTAAATAAAGCCTGCTACTGAGATGAATTTCAAGTCTCTCTCAAGTAGTTTATACCCGTCCATATCTTGTATTACTGCTGGTTTTGTTTTGTTTTCCCTCAAGTGGCTTTCTCCTTTTTATGATTAATACCCATGTTTAAAATATGCTTAAACTCTTTTTTATGAACTACAACTTTCCTTTAGCAACAGTTAAAAAATAACAAAACAAAAGAAACAAACAAACAAAAACCCAGAAAAACAAAGCGAAACAATGATCATTGTTGCAGTTTGAGAGCAACTGTTTCTTATAGTCATATGAGTTTGTTTCTCAGACTGTGGTGATGTTTGGGGAAGCAATGGGAAGTGAAGCCTTACTGGAGAAGGTCGATCACCTGGGGTGGGTCTGCAAAATGACAAGTCTAATCCTACTTCCTGTTCCCTCTAGGCTTCTTGAGCAGGTACATGGACTGTGACCAACTTTTCCTGCTCTTGCCACTATGCCTAGCCTGCCTCCTGCTCTGTCTTCCTCACCATAACGGACAGTACCACTCTAGAGCAGTAAGCCAAATAACTTTTTCCAGCATTTTTCCTGTCAGTATATTTGAGGACAGTGATGGCGAATGTAGCTAGGATAGCTTTCTTCCAGCGCTTTCCATATGCCAAATTTTCATAGAGTTAATTATTTTGCATTCAAGTTATTCTTAAGCATGGCATTTTCACAGCCAATGCCTGTGTTTACTCTTCTAGGCTCCTGTGAACCATTCACTTTACTGAGCTACTTTTATGGATCAGATCAACATATGCAAATGGGAAAAGGTATAACAGAATACAATATTCTCTTGTGCTTATGTAGGTCACAATATACAGTTCCTAAATAACTGTATATTTGTTACTAAATAACATTTACTCCAGCAGAAAATAAATGATTATAAAGAGGTCTACATGTGCTTTCTGACTATGTTAACTGCTTATATAACCGTGAATGAGGAATGCAAGTTTTCAGAATCTTCATTTATTTGAGCTCAAACTGAAGTAGAACTTACAATGATTATTTTTCACATTATATTCATGATGTATTTTAGTAATGTAGAAGTATAGCAAATTATATTATAATCATACATCTTTTATACATGTTTCTATGTGTGTAGGTGTCTGTTTTTATGTGCATGCCTGTGAGTACAATTGTCCATAGGAACCAGAAGAGGATCTCGCAGAGCTAGAGTCCTAGGCGATTGTTATCTGCCTGAGGCACATTCTAGTGATTGAATAAAGATACCCCATAAGAACATGAACACTTTTAACCAATTAGCCAATATTTCCAGCATATATATTATGCATACATACATATATATGCATATGCATGTATGGTATTTTGTCATATTTAAGTTAAGTCATTTCACTAAGAAATAATTTTAAAAACATCAATCGAGTGTATCTTACTCAACTCAAGTTTATTTTGTAAATTACTAAATGTTCATCACTCTCAAAATGCCATGGCTTATAATTTTGTGACCAGCCCTGTTCCTAGAAGATCCTTTTCTCTGGTCCTTACATATCAAGTGTCCTATGTTGTATCAAATATTTTTTTTTCTAATTATCCTCTGGTTTTTGTTTTGTTTTGTTGTTGTTGATGATGTATTCCTTTCTTAGACAGTGGTTCATTCAATCCAAATTGTGAATTCTCCTACTCACTGAAGTCTTCTAATCTGTTGAAAATTTTTAACTTTTTTTTAACTTTTATTGCATTATGATGAGAAAAGTTACATGATTTCAATTTATCTGAATTTGTTAACATTTAAAAACATATTTTAAGTAAATAGAATTAAATCACATTCTTGTTTCCCTTTTGTATCCCAATTCCTCCCAGAGACCTCTCTTCAATAACTACAATATCTTTTTGTCATATTCCTTAAAATTTATAAAATATTATAACAATAAAAATGAGTATTATAAAAGTTGTTTGATATAAAACAACAATCAATTTAACAGTGTTATATACATGCTTGTCTACAGCAATATTGAAAATACATATGTTTTTCTCAATATAAATTTTAAATAACTCTAAATATATTAACTGTATATTTCAAAATAATACATCAGTACTAGTATTTTCTTAAATGAACATAAATATATAAAATCTTTTTGCTTGTTTGCTTGTTTTTTATTTAGTAGAGTTTAAAATCTTGGCTCTTACTGTGGTACAAACCCAAAATAAGAACAATTTTTAGACATTGGATTTCATTGTAATGAGGATGTACTTCAATGACCCTCAAATCACCAAAGAATTTTACCTCCATCATAGCTAAGCTGAGGGCTGACAGTTCTGCTGCACCAAGGAATGAATTGTAGGCACGATTTTTGGATGCAGACTTCCTGCTATGTTTGTAGAAAAGAACAACAAAGAGTTCTGAATGCTTTGCTTGACATTTGTAGCTCTTGTATCAAGTTTGAAGAAGAGGACTTTATAAGTTACTCTTTCTCTGAGATGAGTACTTTTCTAAATTATCACAGCCAATGAACCAGATTCTTACCCATACCTAATGTCTATGCCACCCTCCAAGCACAACCATTGTTCACTGAAACAGTTGGTGAGTGACTTTATGGATAGACTATCTTAATATACACACCATTTCTTAAATGAATGTAACCTGTTCTCTCTGGCCTGAGAATTTTTAACTCTTAATGAAGTAGTTGCTTTCATTCCTAGTTTACTCAATTCAAGTCTTACTTTATTCTTTTCACATAAATAGTTGAACGGACAATGACTTTGTCCATCTTCTCCAAAGCAAACTGTCATGTGGAAACAGTGTTCCACTATGGTGGTGTTTCCTGTAACTTACACTCTATAAGTGATAAACATGCTCTGCCCTATTTTCTTCTTTCTTGAGTTTTTTTTTTTGTTTTGTTTTTTGTTTTTTGCTTTTTGAGACTTTCTTGAGATTTTAAGAGTACTGATTTTAGTTCATGAAATTTTTTTTAAAAGAAAATGTACAGTATTCTCTCCATCTTTGTTCTTGTCTGGGTCATGTTTCTGTCTGTCATAGATTATTCTATAATTTTCCCATTACTCTAACACTAGTGTACTTTCATTTTTAGAGTCAATCCTATGACTCACTTGTAAGTTAAAACCAAGCTATGGTATGAGAGGAATTTAGGGAGAATTTTGTGTTTCAAAACATAATTCAGTTGTCTAGCTTTAAATTCTTAATATATAAAGTTCAAGTTTTTCACAAGTTATCAAATTCATCCATGAACTATTTCTAGGTGTAAATTACTCATTTGATTTCCTGTTTGTTCTTATCAACTGATGTCCAGATACTGTACATTTTAAAGAAATCCGATAAGCATAATTTCTACTTGAATATGGTTCTGTTTGCTAAGGACATTCAGGACACTGTAAGTTTATCTGTCACTAATTAGGTAAACACACATATAACCTTTAAAACCAACTTCTCTTAATGCAATATAAATGTTGGCATTATATAGAGATGCAGCTAATTATCCTATACTGTCAATGTGGAATTTTAACACAGATGACATTTTATTCATTTTTCTTCAAATCTAATTTTTAAAAAGAGTATTTATTTATTTCTATATACTTTAGTGATCACAACACATAATTATTATATAAAATACTATATAACTGCATTGGAAATGCTGGAATAACTTTTAAAGTCAGGAAATGTTACACAACTACAATGAATGGAAAGAGCTTGGGTTTTTTGTTGTTGTTTGTCTTTTTGTTTTGTTTTGTTTTGCTTGGTTTTTATTATGTTTTTTTTTTGTTTGCTTGTTTTTACTTTTACACATATGAAGAAGGTCCCCCTGAGCTGGTCTCTCTGTGTTAGAAACCCTATCTTTGGGGCTGGAGAGATTACTCAGTGGTTAAGAGCACTGACTGCTCTTCCAGAGGTCCTGAGTTCAACTTCCAGCAACCACATGGTAGCTCACAGCCATCTATAATGGAATCCCATGCCCTCTTCTGGTGTGTCTGAAGAGAGCTGTCATGTACTCATATACATAAAATAAATAATAGAAAAAGAAACTCTATATTCTGCATCTGTGACACTGACCTCTCAGGAAAGCCATTGCTCCTTGCTCAGGTCAGCTCAGTTACTTAGTATTTCTCTTTTTTTCAAAATTAAACTTTAAATTAGTATTATAGTCACTATTATTTTAAGTATCTTTCTGGGTGTGTTATAATTCTGGGTTATTTGAATTCTAACATACTAGCTTGCAGCACAGACTCTGAGTCCCTGCCTGACTGAAGGAGGCAAGGATAGACATGTTAGTTGTCTGCTCCACGCTTGTTCTTCAGATGCACTTAGCGCACCTCAGTGACCGGCTCCTTTAACAGGAGGGTCACCGGAAGTGCTGTACTTTGAGATGCTTAATGGTGCTGAAGTTCCTCTCCCAAGAGACTCTGTCAACTAGTACATACCTCGTACCATTTAAGGATTTCCAATTTTGTGTATGATAATGAGAATCGGGAACACGTGTTCCTTACACTG
>JADRCD010186777.1:0-29318 GCA_019843815.1 Montemys delectorum | reverse complement strand
CACACACACACACACACACACACACACACACACACACACACACACACTACCACCACCACCATCTTAAAGGGCATGGAAGGCGGAAGATATGGTTTCTCCCGGGTACAGTCTAGAAGATGACCACCAAAGAAGTCAGGTTTAGTTAATCCTCTCTGAGATGCCCTGCTTGTGGCTGGGACTATGGGGCTCCTCAGAGTTCCTGGGGGATAGAAGACAAAAGATGCCCTGAATATTAGCTGCTTCTGTTTTTGCCTTAGGCTAGGGGTCCTGTGGGCTGATTTACTATGCCTTACCCTGCAGAATTCTAACTGCCTAGGTGGATGTCCACTTCCTCTTCCTCTTCCCCCTCCTCTTCTTTTTGTGGGATGGTGAGCTACTTGAAAATAGGGATGAATTCCTGTAGCCTATAGTATGTTGTAGGAAATATCAGCATGGATAACTACCATGTACGGAGTGCCTGCCCTGCTCAGCGCTTTAAATAGCAGATACGACAAAGACTTCAGAGTCCCGTACTGCTATTATCACCATTTTACAGTTGAACAAAGAGAAACGGGGAAAGTTTTAGTAATTTGTTCAGAGCTCTGCAATTCTTTCCACCGTTTAACAGGAGTTTAGTGACCTGTGTTTTGTGCTAAGCTAAGACATGCAAAGGCTGAACAGAGCAGCTGCGGGCACGCCCTGTACACAGCTCTCAGAACACTGCGGGGACAGGCATCCACTAGTGGTTAGCAATGTGTATTATATACAGCTAGCTATCCACCAATCCACAAGAGCTCGTTGGGATGAAGTCTCTGGGGGAAAGCACCCAGGATAGAATGGGAGAGAAGCTAGCACTTGACATAATGTGATCACAGGTCCATAAGTGGGGAGAGAAACAGGGACAACTGCAAAATCATGGAAAGGATTGGGAGGCTGGGATGAGCACATATAGGAGTAGGTTGCCTTTGAGGAAAGTCAGCGCTATTAGCACTTTACAGGTGAAGAATCAGACCCGGGACATCAAGGCCTTTTGTCAAAGCAGATCCAGGTGTGGGGGCTGCAGCTAAAGCATAAGGTAGCTGAGTGTTGTAGTAAATATTTAATCTCAATTGGGGGTTTCTACCCTGCCTTTGATCATTCAGTACCCAGATAAAAGACACAAACCTTTATATTTACAATAAGCCTTTAAAGTACAAGAGCTAGGCAGATATCAACCCTTTATGCCATTATGTCTACTTCCCTGCCCATAGCTTTATGCCATTATGTCTACTTCCCTGCCCATAGCCCCGAGTTATAACTTGCCATGCCTCATCTGGGCTGCTCTTACACCGATTTGGCCGGCCCTCGAGACCATGTTGACATGACTCACCTACCCCATGGCATCTTCTCCTCTCTTCATGTGGTCCTCCTTTGAACCCAAGCCCAGGAACAGAAACCCCACCTACCTCTCTTCTGCCCAGCTATAGGCGGTGGAGATCTTTATTCAACCAATAGTTTTAAATTAAGGAGCAAGGTTATATAGCATCACTTGAGCATGTGAGGGTTATCTTGTCTCTGAGGCAGCCAGGGCCAGTATTTAGCATTACAGTATGGTTGCAACAGACCAAACCTCAGCAGCTGAGGGCACACTAGAGCCGCCTTCTGTGAAGATTCCACTTCCATTGGTGCTTGCTTAACATGCATGAAGTCCTGGGTTCAGTCCTCAGAATTGAATAAACTAGGAATATCGGCACACCTCTAGAATCCCAACACTCTGAAGGTGGAAACAGGAGACTCAGAAGTTCACCATCCTCTTTGGGCTACACAAGGAGTTCAAGGCCAACATAGAACTATAGGAGGCTCTGTCTTAACAGAATACAATTAAAATAAAACAATTCCAGGTATAAAGTAGGCCAAAGGTAACAGCGTGTACATAGACCCCCACTGAAGGGGGCCGAGAAGGGTTTATGTTCTCAGAAACAGAACTGCTTAAATGGGAGATGGAAGGGGGAGAGGGTTAGGGTGTACCGGCCCTTGAGGTTTCATATTAAAGAACAATTGGTTCTCAAGAGTTGGTGATAAATAAGGATTAGATGTAAAGGGAAGTGAACGAACACGAAGAAGGGTGAACCAATCAGAGGAGATGGAATGTGATGGGGGACGTTAGCGGAGAGAGTGTTAGAGTAATTCTCATGCAAGGTAATAGAGAAGCCATAGTGGAGATGGTTGAAGCAGAGAAATGGAAGTTTTGGGGAGATATTTGCAAAGTCAATGGAAGTTGTTGGTGGAGAGGAGGGGAAGGCAGGTGTTGAGGTGAATCCCCATTCCTGGTTTGTGCTGGTGAATTGAGTTGTTGTGTCAAGAGCTTGTGCTAGTGTTTTTTGTTTTTTTTTTTTCTTTTTCTTTTTTTCCCAGACAGGGTTTCTCTGTGTAGCCCTGGCTGTCCTGGAACTCACTCTGTAGACCAGGCTGACCTGGAACTCAGAAATCTGCCTGGCTCTGCCTCCCAAGTGCTGGGATTAAAGGTGTGCGCCACCACTGCCCGGCTCGTGCTAGTGTTTTAAGGGGCATCATAGCGGAGAGGAAGGGGCTTTTAAAGAAAGTGATGGGGGAAGAATTTGAGTTTCTTCTCCTTCAAAGGCGCCTCTCGTCTGTTGTTGAGTCCTAACTGCCTCTAGTTGCTATAACAGAATAAACATAGGAGGGAGAAAATGTAAAGCTTATTCAGTTTACAATCCTGGAGATCAAGGGAATGCATCTTCTGAGAGTTTCTTAGCTGGTGAGGACCCAGTTACTCAGGGCACCATACAGTGAGAGGCTCACATACAGGGGACAAAGGGAGAAACACCAGACTTTTTTTTTTTTTTATAACAGACCCATTCTCCAGGTGACCAGGTCATCCGAAAATCACAAACGGACTTTTATCCGTTCAGCAAAGATGGAGCCTCATGACTTCATCAAAGGTCTCACCATTTAGTTTTTAGAATTTTATTTCATCACGTCGGTATTTTGTGCATGCAGTTCCCATGAAAGCCATTGGGTCTCCTGGAGGTGCTGGAAGAGATGGTCGTGAGCCACCATGTGATTGCTGGGAATCCAACTCAGGTCCTCTGGAAGAGGAGCTGGTGCTCTTAATCCCACAGCCATATCTCCAGCCCTAGCTTCTTTGAAGGTTTCACAATGGGGATTAAATTTCAACACAAGTTGTCATGGGGGCATCCAAACATACTCATACCAAGACGTGCACATATCTTTGGAAATTCAGATTGGCATTGAACACCCCATTTGTTAATCGCAACCCTCTCCTACTGCCACCGTAGAGCCTTCTGGAAGAAATGCGTTTGACTTCTGTTGTCTTACCAATCAGTAACATCCACCACACTACGGCACCTATTCACACAAGGATGGAAGGACAGTTCCGTTGAGGATGTGTGTTAGGTACTTCTCTCGTTGTGACCAAATACACCATAAACACAACTTGAGGAAGGAAGGGTTTGCCTTATCTCTCAGTTTGAGGAGGCACCTCATCTTCATGGAAGGGAGCGTACAGCGGTCCGAGCCTGACGTGGCTCTAGTCTCGAGCCTGATGTGGCTAGTCTTATGGTGTCTGCAGCCAAGTGGCAGGGAGCGAACGATCTATGCTGGTGCTTAAGCTTTCTCCTTTTCATTTACTCCAGCTTCCAGGTCACAACGTGGAGGGCACTCACATTTAGAGAGGATCTTCTCACCTCAGGTAACAGAATGATGTAGAACCCACCCGAGTCATCTCCAGAGGATGTCTAGCCCGTGACCCGCAGAGCCCTGCCAGTCAGTTGGACAGTCTTCACGCTCATGGAGCTAAGACTCCTAGATGAACTCTAGAAAAGGCGGTTCGCAGCTTTGCCTGTAAGACTTTCTAGGTCTACGATGTTGAGCAAATTATTTCACATTTCTCAGTTTCTTCCTCGCTACCTGTGAGGAGGTGACAATGGCATCCTTTTCGTCACGAGCTTGACGGACTCATGCCAGGGATCATAACTACTCCAGCCCATGGGGCGCCTACGTGTGGGAATTACAAACGGCTCCCACTCGGCAAGTAAAAGAAGAGAATTTGAGGTTAGTGTATTATATACTTCTCCTTAATTACAATTATACAAACATAAAATCATTGTGAATAAATAATATAAATTAAATTATTAAACATAATATGAGACACTATTTGAATTCTTAATCACAATAATTAAAAAATCAAATCCAGAAATAATAGATATGGAACAAGCCAAAAATTTTAATAGCAGTTAATTATGAAATTTCCATAGCAACAAATAAACAAATGTTCTAATATAATTAGCACATCATTATATAGTAATCTCTAATTTATGTCAATTTGATACTTACTTTGTATATTATTAATGTTAAATTAATATTAGTGATTACCTAGGGGTTCATGTCATAATGAAAGTGTCTGCATGTTCAAAATAGATTCCACTGTCTCAGTAGGGCCTTAGAGACTAATGGCTTAGTGTATGGGTTATTGTGTGTTGGTACTGATAAGGATTTCAAAAAAGAATTTTATATTCTCACCAGTGCTGTGTTGAGAAAAGCAACCTTTGGTCCAAGAATACAAGAAGAGGGAAAGAAAATAATAGATACAACGTAAAGCAATAAGAAGCTTTGATAGCAAGACTAGAGAGAAAACTGCTAGGAGAGGCAGAAAGGGACGCTAAACTAAGAGGGCATGAAATCTCTAATTATAGGGATAGCTCCCATCGCATACACATTTTCCTATATATGTATCTGTCTGTACCTTAAATGCAGATGTATTAGAATAAATAATAATTAAGAGTAACCAAGAGTCAGGTAACGGACAATTTGTTCTGAAAAGTAGTGAATACTCTGATGGATTAAATATTCCAGACTCTGTGGGCCATAAATCACAGCAGCAGCTATTAAGTCACTCCACCATGGACTGAAGCAGACCTAGGCAGCATGCAAATGGATGACCTTGGTGGTGTTTCAATAAAACTTTATTAACAAAACAGGTGGCAAGCTAGAGTCAACTTGTGAGTTATCATTTTATTATATATATGTATGAGGGAATACTTTTTTTGCATACAACATGTAGATCATATAGAATGTATATGTGTATTTTGAATATGGTTAGAACATCAAAATATCTTATAAACATAGTCTTTACTTGTACGTCCAACTGGAATGTGCTACAGATAAATCCTATTAAATTAGGCATTTCACTACCTCCTGCTGGAAAACTAGCTTAACAAATAATAAACATTCCACTTGCTCTTGAAATTAATAACATTCTCACAGATATAAGAAAAATTTGCAAAATAATAAAAGGAACCATGACGTGACAGTCCTAGTAGACTTGATCCCCTCTGCACTCTCGAGAAGAAAATTGAGCACATATATGGACTATCGTATACTCAGTGGTCACGGACCACTGGCTTTTATTTTAAATTATTAAGTTTATACCATAATTGAGGTGCTTTAGGATTAAAATGCCTGGAGTCACATCTTGGTTTCCTTTCCGTTTCATCTTGACTAAAAATTGTCCGTGTGGATAATGTCGTTTAAAAAGAGATGTTCAATTAAGCTGCAGAAGAACTTTCTCAGTAAACGCCATCTCCTGCCTTCGACGAAGCTGAACTACAGCAGGTGCAGCTGTAATTGCGGAATGTACGGTGTCTTGTTGTTGTCAGTTGAGGTTGATTGATCGTTCTCAGGTTCGATGCTGAGAAAAGTACACATTATGGTTTGTTTCAAGGCTCTGCTCTGGTCCTGCTAATGGCAACAGGCTGGGAAAGCAGCCCCAAGGCTGATTGCTAAAATACAAAGGACTAGTTACCCAGTGAGCGTTCTTTCCCTGCATACTCAGGGGAAGGAAGTGAGAAGCATTTAATGCTCAGGGGTAAGAATATCTCAAGCGAAGATAAAAATAAGCCTCTGTCTTGTGATTGAAAGTGATGTAGAAGGAGAAAGAATTTGAAAAAAAAAAAAGGGCGGGATTTGGGGAACAGTTTGAGACTCACAGAAAGGTATTTAGTCAAAGAACAGACCAGATGTCTGTCGGAGGAATGTGGAAGGTGAGCTTGTTGGCTAACAACCTCAAGCCCAGAACTTGGGAGATGGAGGTAGGAGGAACAGGAGCTCAGGGGCAGCATCTTTTACGTAGTGAGATAGAGGTCAGCCTCTTGCATAAGAGATCGTGTCTTAAAAAAACTAAAAAAGCAGGACAGCGTGAGCAAAATGTAGCAGCAGGATGCAAGGCAGACAAAGCCAGGGGCATACAAAGGTGAAAGCTACAGTTGAACATTTGGGATGATGACGTCAGAACGAGACCCAAAGAAAAAGCTCAGCTGGTGAACGCAACAGAGACCTTTCCACCCAGAGATGCTGAGTGGGGCTCGGACTTGGAAGTACAGTCCTTTGCTTCCTCCTCCTCTTCCTCCTTCTTTCTTTTCTTCCTCACATCCTCCCTTTCTTCTTCATTTCTTTCTTTCTCTCTTTCTTTTTTCTGTCTCCCTCCCTCTCCCCGCCTCTTTTTCTTTGGTATAGTCTCACTATGTTATCCTGGCTGACCTCGAACCCACTATGTAGACCAGGCTGGCCTTGAATTGATAGAGGTCTTTTCTGCCTCTGCATCCTAAGTGCTGAGATTAAAGGCGTGCGCCACCAAGCCTATTTGTCTTCAATAAAGGTAAAAACGCTTTGAGAGAGACAAAACCATCTCAGTTTGGTCTTTATTTAATTTGTTTATAAAATAATACTTTTTTTTTTTTTTAGCATTTTAACACCATGTCACAGCCATTAAAACAGATTTTTATCTTCGTAAAGGAAAATGCAATGCAAGCTAAAATTATTATAGATTAGATAGAGTTAATTGTGGACCAATGTTTTTAAAAAACACGACCATAAACAAGAAAGAAGGAAATTAGTAGAGACAAAGTGAAGCAATAGGAAGCTTTGAAAGCAAGACAACTAGAGAGAGAACTACAAGGAGAGGCAGAAAAGAAAGTCTAAGCCCATGTGGACATGAAATCCCTAATCATAGAGATGGTTTTCCTGTGGCATGTGCATTTCCTTCCATGTGTATCTATCTGTGCCTTAAATTGCAGATGTATTAGAATAAATAATAAAAAATAAATAGTTGGGCATTGGCAAGTTTGTTCTGAAAAGTAGTGAGCACTCTGACAGATTAAATATTCTAGACTTTGTGGGACATAAACCACTGTAGCAGCTGTTGAGTCATTCCACAGCAGACCGAAGCATCTATAGAGCATCCAGCATGCAGATGGATGACCTTGGTGGTGTTTCAATAAAACTTTATTAACAAGTTAGATGACAGGGTAGTATAGGCTTGAAAATTATCATTCTATTATAGATCTATATGAGTGAATTTTCTTTATATACAGTATATACATACAATATACATGAAAATTAGGTCTGGAGTATTTGGGTAACTTGGCCAAAATGTCACAACTCAGTAAACAGATATTTGTGGGCATCTAGGCATACATGTAGTGTCTGCAGAGATCCTGATCACTTTCAACACAACCCTACGCAGTCATCCTGAAACTGGGGTTGTCAGATATTCCATGAGAGCTTCGTTCTGAGATTCTTTTTCATCCTCTTCAGATGGAGTCATGCCTTGTCCAGCCAGCCACATCCCGGGGCTGAAGTGATCCTCCTGCTTCAGTCTCCCACGTAGCTGAGCACGTAAAACTGTGCAGCTCTGCATGGTTCACCGCGATGCCGTTGGAGGTAACCAAGGCTTTGTACGCTAGCTGCTTCAGACAGATTGCACCCCTTAGATCTATTATGCATGAGCCATCTCTTTTTAAACAGCATCATTTCACCTTTGAAGAGAAGAAGGTTCAGACTCAGCATTTAAAACAAGGTTTGAAGCCAAGAAGTTCATCAGAGACCATCTAAGCCAGGATCCTGTCATCCTGCTTAGCTCACATAGCTCCCTGTTTTCTGGCTCATTCAGGGGTATACTCCTCTCTCAGCTGTTTTGCTCAACAGTTCTCATGCTGCCAGAGTGCTGAGTTCAGCGAGATCCCTTCCCTCACCACAGCTATAACCACACCCGGATGACAATGCCTGTTCCTGAGATACCCAGTTCTTCCCTTCACACCCTGCTCACCCGAAGATCTTCTTCTGGCTCCTAACTCTAGCAGAAACCAGAACTTCATTTCTGGTTTTTCTATTATTGCCTGGAATCTGATGTTCTGAGCTCAAGTGACCCCTCAACCATCCAGATGCCCAGAGCCAGATCCTTCCCTTAAGATACTGTGTCACCTGCCCAGGCCACATTTCTAGTAGCTGGGTGCAGTCACTGATGGCGCTGCTCTTTTTGCATTCCCAGCTTCCCCTTTGCAGCCATTGTCATCACTTCATACCCTTCCAACCAACCCCACTGGGAACTTACTCTCGTGACATGCTGGGGAAAAATACCAAGACACCATGGCTCTCTATCACCAGATGCAGAGTCAGGGCAGTAGACTTGTCCTCAGGATTGACCTTTCCTGGGGGGCAGGGGAGGCTGGAGGGTGGGGAAAGAAGTCTCTGTTTGGCCTCACAACTGCAGTCTATCATAGCTAGGAGGGCGTGGTGGAGCGAAGCCGTTCACACTAGGATGGGTAGGAAGGACAGGGAAGAGCTATGGAAAGGGAGCCATGGCAAGATGTGGTTCCTGAGGACATGTCCCCATTGACTTTTCCCATTTAGATCTCAATACTGTTCCCCAGCCCAACTCATGTCTCTGTATTACGCTCTATCAAGGGATCAGTTCACTGAGTAGGTAAGAGCTGGAGTGATCTGGTCATCTGTGGAAATGCTTAGGAACGAAGTGATGTTTCCATGGGACATCAGCTCTCAGCTTACCAAGTGGCACGGTTGTTGTGGTCTCTCCATCGTCCTAAGTCCACCTGTGCTGGACCCCTGGTCAGCCTTGTTCTTCAAGGCCGGGGGCTGACTTTACTGTCTTTGCTTGGCATCTGTAGGGAGCATCACGCCACCCAGAGGAGGCACGTCAGTGATTACACACATCTGATCAACCTGGAAAGCCCAAGGGGTTCGCCTATGCACAAGGTTAACAGAAGACATCTGATTTCTAGGGAATGGCTTGCTCTGGCTTGCCTGTCATCCTCTGTGTATGCTTGTATTCAGCCATAACTAACCTTGCCCCAGCCACTGGCCTGCTTCCAATGAAATATTATATGGTTACCTACCTTATCTGAAAAATGGGGATAATAATGCCAATCCTTCTAATGCCCTTAGGGAGATTAAATAAAATCATGTTTATGAAAGCTCTTGGAAAGGATTTAAAGACAGCTTGCCCTCGCTGTGGAAGGTGGCGACACTATTTTTGTTGTTATGATGCTTCGGTTCTCAGTGACTGATTAGTTCACTTCTATTTCCATGGCTATGTTTTAGACCGTTGAGGTCGCAGAACAAGTTATCTCCAGGTTAGAGAGGTGTTATTATAAACACGGTTCCATTAGCAGTAAAAAAAAATCTCATTTTTCCAAGTTAACACTTCATTAAAAAATGCAATTGATTTTTTACAAAATAGAACCATGCCACCACCATAATTTCTTCTTACTCTTCTTGCTGCGCTTCTACCTGATGGCAGAGAAAAAAGATCTACTAATAGATTCCCAGGCAAAGGATAAACAAGAAAGCACTCACGTTAGCAGTGTAATAAATAAAGGAACAAAACACCGGAAAGCCAGCCCTGTGTGGATTATCTGTGTTTAGTTCTGAAAGGCTTCAGAAATATAAATGCACCAAATCCATAGGTCCCATGCCTGTGCCTGCTGGTTTTGCAACGGAAAAATGTTTTGAGCAAGAGTGGGAGCATTGAGATTGAGTGACCAGCCAGATGATGAGCGGCACCCTAAATAACTGAGAGTTTTCTGGTGTCTTATCAGTGATAATTTTTTTCTAACAAAATCAACAAAAGATCCACTCTGTAATTAAAGCATCCAATTGCGCTGTGCTGTCTCTGATGTCATAATGTGTGTTCCTAGGATGGCCTTTCTTTTGCAGAAGTGAACATATTCCTGAATAATCGATATTATTCCTGAGCCACAGAAAAAGTCTTTCAAAAAGGTTTGACAATATTATTTGGCAAGCTATTTCTTTTAGTGTCTCTCATGATGACTCCAGGGCAGGAAGGAGTTAATTTTTATCAGATAGAAAATTAAGAAGTTGAAGTGGAAATTTCCATAATGGAAAATTAAAAGTGTGAATTCCATCTAAAGGAGGAAAGCTGTTAATGGATTTCGAGGAAGGATTTGTGGTTGGCATCAGTGGGGCAATTTTCCCTGGCTGTTCAGGGTAAGCATGTTTTAATATAGATTGTAAGGGTGTTAGAAGGCCTCTCAAGTTTGAGAACTGGTAGCTTCTAGGTTCTGTTTGGCTCGAGCCTTCAAAAAGAGATGGTTGTGAAATTTCATATATAATAGAAATATAGATTTCTGACTGTTTTAAAAAATATTGTTATTTTAACCATTATCAAGTGGGTTAGGGACTGAACAGTGAGTAAGTGTTTGTCTAATGGTGGCCTCCACAGTAGCACTGGACTCTGTCTGTCACTTCCCCGACTCGTCTGAGAGGTGAGTGCTAGAATCGGCATACTTCACCGAGATCTTCATTTATTTCACCATCAAAAAATCCCCTTAGTACAGAAAGGCCTGAGCACATGTGTGCCTGGCCCTGTTATCCTAATGGATTTTAACGAAGTCTAGAGGATCATTCCATAGACATAGGAACTGGAGTGAGCTATATAGTCTGTCTTTAGAAATCCACAAAGCATGCCGGTATATTAAAGGCTCCAGTAAGAGACATTAAGCATTTTAAACTACTTTGTATAAAATTTTTTTACATGAACACACTTAGAGAAATGGTGATCTTTAGCTTATATCTAGGATGAAGGTTACTACCAACGTGTGCACGCTAATGAATAAAGGAAATAAATGAGAATGTTAGAATCTTATAAATACATGCATAAGGAAGCAGGAGGTTGAATTAAAGCCATCCATAATCTGCATTAAGGCTGTAAGATTCGAGGGGTCATATGCCTTTTCCTGTAAAAAACACTTTACAGGTTCTCTGTGAAAACTGTTGTTTGCATAGAGAATGTGTCTGAAATGTAGCCAGCGTAACAAGTAAGAAAACTAAATAAATATGGAATGTTCGGAGTACTGATTTACTAATTGATTCATGCCTTCACTGAACATGGCCAAGAGTTGTGCGAGTCTTCTAAGTTTCCCTGGAATGTATCACCATCCGGCCTCCCTAACTCACTGGCTCCTGCAATAGGCACAGCTGCCATCAGTCTCTGGTACCCTGAATGGCCACCCTGCCAGATGCATGCCCCACACTCTCCAGATGAGCATTTACATCTGGAAATCCCCTTATGACACCTACAGATGGTCACTTGATCTTGGAGCCTGGGCTCTTCTCTGCCCAGTGTCAACCTCAAGTCTTCTAAAGTCTTGTATGTCAGTCTCTTAAGCCTTCTTTTGTTATTCAGAGAACTGTCGCCTTCTCACCACAGGCCCTTTGCACATGCTCTTCTTGACTGCATGTGTGTTCCTAGGATGGGTACTTTCTACTAAGTTAATGCCCCTTACCCACACCGCCCCTCTACTCCTCCGGCCATGCTCGCTCCAGCCTATTTATTTATTATACGTAAGTACACTGTAGCTCTCTTCAGATACCCCAGGAAAGGGCATCAGATCTCATGACAGATGGTTGTGAGCCACCATGTGGTTGCTGGGATTTGAACTCAGGACCTCTGGAAGAGGAGCCAGTGCTCTTAACTGCGCAGCCATCTCTCAAGCCCCTCTTACTCGCATCTTAACTCAAACATTGTTCTCCTTTTGACCCGCCACACGCCATTGCCGTGTGTCTCTCAGGGCTACTGCTGGGTATTAATGAATTAATTAACTAACTTCTATTTATCTTTGCTCTTCTTCTATCATTCATCATGATTAGTGATTTCATAGTTTTTAGAATTACTGGTCACTATTTTTTACCCTCGTTTACTGATTCTCTAGACTATGTCTAGCCAAAGACCTCTCTAGTAAGTATAAATAAAGAGATGTGCAACAGGCTGGGATTATTAAGTTTATTGATAAAGCTGGCAAGAGAATTCACCTTTTTTTTTTCCCTTGGGGAGGGGAGGCTCTTAAATAAATCAAAATTGTTATTAGGCTGAGGAATTGAGCTGTATATTTTGGTATAAATTTTGCAGATGGAGGAAAGTCAGTAGAGGGATGGGATGTAACTAATTTGGCAGCAGTGAAAAATAGATTTTTTTTTTTCTGGTGAAATAAATAATGGTTTTCTGGTTGGGTAATTCTATGCACAAAAAGTGATTGATTAAATCTCCTGGAAGCATAGGCTATGCAGAGAGAACAGGTGTCTATGTATGTGCATGACTTGAATGTAGCCTTCAATCTTCTTCTCAGTAAAGGTACCCCGGGTGAGTTTTGAGTCCGACGTCAACATTTGTTGGCGTGTTCTATCCCCAGTCCAAAGAAGTGTCAGACATGGCCTATTAGGCAGAAAAGGAGTAAATAATACATACTATATAAAGTAAAAATAGTCTGGCCTCCCAGGTTTCTGAAACCGGCGAATAAGAGAATGTTACAAGCTTTTAGTTTTTCTTTCAATTAAAAATGGTAGGCTGCTCAGGGAGGCATTTGTGAGGCACAGTAAGCTCATTACAGGTTCCGTAAAGATGTGCTGCACTTACGGAGAAAGAACCACTTGCCTCTTTGGTCTTTACAGGCTCCTGCAGTGAGCTAAGGCAGCGGTCCCCTTGGAGAATCAGCTCCTCACCTAGGACGTTTAGCTCTCTGGGTTTCTTTGCCAAATACTTCTTAGGTTCCTACCATCCCAGATACCACAGAAGACTCTTAGCTGGCAAGACAGGATTTGCTTGGTTGCGTGGGCCATTTTGCATTTCCTGCAGATCCTGGATCGGTGTCGTTGTTTTCCGTGGTCGTCTTCCTGATCTTTTCTCCGATTCTCCTCACTGAGATCCGAGCAGTTCAAGCTGTGGAGGTGGCTTGGTTCAGAAAGTCCTTGACTTGCAAGCAGAAGGAACTGATTTTAACCGCCCCCCCCCCCCACGCCAGAACCAATTAAAAAACGGAGTGTAGTGGTGGTACACACTTACAATCCCAACACTGAGGGGGAAGAGATAGGAGAATCCCTGGGGGCTCCCTGGCCAGGCAGCCTAGCCTACTTACCAAGTTCCAGAACAATAAGAAACCCTGACTTTAAAACAAAAAAACAAAACAAACCAAACAAACAAACATACAAAAACGGGGAGGGAGAGGGATGATGCCCAAAGAAGGACACTGGAAGTTGTTCTCTGGCTCCCACACATATATGCATACAGCGTATATACACCTACATTTATGCAAACATATTTGTACATATATGTAAACATATACCTGCATATGTAGGACACACACGCAATCATGCACACACTTAGAGAGAGAGAGAGAGAGAGAGAGAGAGAGAGAGAGAGAGAGACATGGAGACAAGGAGGGGGACGGGGACTAAGATGCTCTGTTGAGAGCACAACCTGTGATATAAAAGGAATCTCAGTAGTAAGTTTTTCTGCTCCATGCTCCCACTTTTGCTCAATTCTGCCTTTTCTTGTATCACAGATGAAGATAATCCTATTTAAGCAGCAGTTGCTGAAAACAGTGATTAGGATGCATTCAGATGTGACCAACACTAATTTTCAAGATAAAATTTTAAATTATTGCTATGATTTTCAATCTAGCATCTATTTATTAAATGCCTCTGACCATTGCCAAGGTTCCTTTTAATTCTGAGAAAATTCTATTATTTTCTTTTTAAACGAACCATCTTAATTTGTGATTCTGTGACCCCGATTTATATTTGAGTCTGAATTTAAACCCTGCTCAATTGGACAGAATAATAAGATCCTCTCCTAGGAACACATACAAAGAAAACAATAAGCCATGTTAACTAAATTAACCATATTCACTATGGAAACATACTATTATTTTGAGATTTTTAAGTCTAAATTACTGCTTAGATCTCACTATCTCTTTAAGTGCCTGGATTATTTCAGACCTGAGAGAAACGGGGATGAGAGAAAACACAGTTTTTTAACAGAAAGAAGGGTTCCATTAATGTGAACAGCTCCTCAAATCCCAAATAAAATATATTTTTCCAGTTAAAAAAATATATATATATATTTAGAGGATAAGCCTATGCTATTTATCTAATGGGCTTCTTGACAATTTAAAATGAAGCATGGTTCACCATGCTGTGATTTTAGATGCATTTATTCAAATGTGCCATACTTAATATGCAACTTGAAAATCTCTGGGCTCACATGAAAACAGATTTATCTGGCTGTGATATGCTCGCTCTTCTGAAGCTTGGCCATACTTCTTAGTCTTGCTTCTCTGGCTCTCAGGGAGCTGATGAAAAATTTCCCAGGTCTTAGGATCACTTTCTGTAATTCAAACCCAACTCTGAGAGTCTCTTTTGTAGCTGTGTCCTTTCAAGATGAGGTTGATGGACGTTTTATCTTTGGAAACTGTTGCCTAATGTCTCTCTAAGTCTGTCACAGTATTTCCCTTAACATGAGTGCTTACTGAAGAAAAAGACATTGAATTTAGTGATAGATTTTGATAGATTAGAAGTGGATTCTATTATGAAAATTAATCCAAGTACCGGAAGTAGTGGGGTCCTGCAGGGACATAGCTGACCGCTAGAATTCTAGAAATTGAGTATTTTAAGGGTAGTATAGTGAGTATATGTGTGTGTGTAAGTCTATGTATGTGTGCGTATGTGTGTATATGTATGTATGTGTGCCTGTGTGTACATATGTGTGTGTATGTGTATGTCTGTGTACATGTGTAGCATATGTGTGTGTATGTCTCTGTATGTACGTATGTGTTTTGTGTGTGTATATATATGTGTATGTACGTGTATGTGTATGCCTGTGTACATGTGTAGCATATGTGTGTGTATGACTCTGTATGTATGTATGTATGTATGTATATATGTTTCTGTGTGTATATATGTGAGTGTATGTGCGTGTATGTCGGTATATATGTGTAGTGCATGTGTGTGTATGTGTCTGTGTTTATGTGTGTGTGTGTGTCTTCCCTAACTGGGTGTCAGGAGACCTGAGCGTTGGTTATCCTCTCAGGTGTCCTTGTGGCTCTGCTGCTTCAGAGGCGTTATGATGGCCAACCATTACACTTCTCTGTGTTGATTTTAACGGAAGGTAAGTATGTCGCTTCCTCCAACATGTCACATGACAGGGACTTTTCTTTCTTTCTTTTTTTTCTTTAATGCTTTGAGAGTTTAAAAAACATCCCCTCCTTCTCGCTCCTCTGTCGATGGGAACAGGGCTGGGGTGAGACCCCTCAGGGTTTACCAAGGACCTCAGGGATTTTGCCATGTTTTGCTGGCACAGCAAAAGGAGGAAGTGTACAGTGAGGAGGGTGTAGGTGTTGGGGAATAGGGAATTTTCCTATGACATTGGGACCCGCAAATGTACAAGTAAATATTCCAGCTACACACCTACCCATGCATTCTATTATGTGTTTGTTGATTGACTCATTCCACAAGCATTTTCAGACGGTCTTGATGTTGTTGGGTGGTAGCATATACAGCTGACTTATACGCTTTGGTTCAGAGTTAACTAGCTCTTTTTTCTGGTTTGCTCTGGTTCTCTGGTTAACAGGCTTTCTCTTCTCCCTACCCTCACTCACAGGCTCAGATTTCAATAAGAGTAGTGAGGTGTGTGTGTGTGTGTGTGTGTGTGTGTGTGTGTTTTAAATTGGGCATAATATTTAAAACAAGTTTATTATTTGTATGTGTTTGTTATTTCAATTGAGCATATTTAAAACAAGGCTATTATTTGTATGTGTGTGTGTGTTTTAAATTGAGCATGATATTTAAAACAAGGCTATTATTTGTGTTTGTGTGTGTGTGTATGTGTGTGTGTGTTTGTGTGTGTATATGTGTGTGTATGTGTGTGTGTATGTGTGTGTGTGAGTGTGTGTGTGTGTATGTGTATGTGTGTGTGTGTGAGTGTGTGTGTGTGTGTGTGTGTGTATGTGTGGGTGTGTGAGAGATTTTTTTTTTCTTTTAGCCAATAGACCCTTATCTCTCTTTGTCCTCTCTCTTCTCTTTGGTGGGATTCATTTTGCGGGCAGCCTGTCCCTCCTCTGCTTGTGTCACCTCTTGGATTTGTAATCTTCCCCAGTAACCTAATACAGGTGTTTGGGGGATCCCCCACCCCAGATTTTGAGACTCTCTTTTGTAACTCCATGACATTCTCCTTCTGACAAGCTTTAATCATTGTGTCTTTTCTTTTGCCCTTTGTTTGCAGTTGCTTTTTCCCTCTGTGCTCTGTGAAGTCACTGTTTTTACAGTCCTGACTCCTTCTTTTTAAGCGGCCCAGCGTCTCCTCTCTCTCCTCTCAGTTTCTCCCTCTTCTTCTCCATGCTCTTCTGCTTTCCCATCTGTTTCGTGTTCCCTGTTTTATTCTCTTTCACATTTTCCAGCAGACTCCGCTTTCCCCCTCTTTAGTGAATTCTTTCTTCTTTTCTTCAGTAATCTTTTTTTTTTTTTTTTTTCTGCTTTGAGTAGAAGAGAGACTTGCAGTGTTCCAAGCATTGTTGGAGAGGCATACACCTGCCTCCCTGGGCTACAACAGCGAGGCCATGTTGACTCTCAGCCTTGTGTCTGCCAACCTGAAATGGGTAGCAAGGTTGAAAGGCCACCCTACCCCACCTCACCACACTCCACTGCATCCCAGCGCACCGAACCCCACCACACCAGATCGTACCCCACATTACCCCACCGTACGACACCCCTCCCACCCCACTGCACCCCATTCCACGCCACCCTACGCCACCTACCCCATCCCATTCCACCCCATCCCACCACACCCTATCGCACCCCTATTGTAGCAGTGCCTTTCCATCTGAGACAGTCAGAGGCGTCTATCCTCATCTCGAAACCACTCAAAATAGCTAACCACTTCAGTAACCTTTTCAACTTTTTAAGTTCTTAGACCTTATGATGTTCTCCACTGCAAGTTCAATGAGGAAATACGAAGCTCTTCAGAGGGTGAGCAGGCCAGTGAAAGTAGGGCAGGCACCAGAGTTTCCTAAGATCTCCCAGTCCTGCAGCCAACCAATGCCTGCCTAAGACCCGCACGTGGCGGTAACAGGCCTGCCTGTCTCTGAGTTCCACGGACAGCATTCTCAGCGGTTTCAATGGCTGATCTCTCAGCAGACAGTGGTCCTTGCTTTAGGGTACTTCCTTTCTGTTCTTTATTCTTCCTTCTCTAGGAATATAGTGAACAGCTCTGTGAGTGAGGGTGTGTTCATCAGTCTGTGCCTCCTTTGGGAGGAGTCACTTGGGCTAGCCTGGTACTTAATCCCAGCCTGGTATACTGAGTCAGAGACACTGAGAGACAGATTCTTCATTCTCTAGCTGTCAAGGCTCTTGCTTTTAAAACAAAATCCCAAATGCCTAGTGTTGTAGGATATTTGATCACATCGTCAACCCCAAGTTTGTAAACTGGAAATACCTTGTTGTGGTGTGGCTCAGCCCTAGCACACACTTTTAATCTAAAGAACTTTTTGTAAACAGGATTAAATAAAGTCAATGATAGGTCAACAGGTGGAGAAGCAACCAGTCGACAGGAATGAACATAAAGAAATCTAGCAAAAGATTTACCAAATGAAGAGTCAGGAGCCAGATGCTGGGGTGAAAGGCTGCTAGCTCTGAGAGGCAGAGAAAGCAGCCAGCTGACCTTCCTACTCCCAGAGGGCAAAAGCTCCTCTCCTTCTCCATGCTGTCTTAAACACCCTTCAACTCAAAGACCCTCCTTCTCCTTCCTGGGATTTATTATGTTCACTCCCTGTTAACTGGTTGCTTCTCCACCTCTTAACCCATCATTGACTTTATTTAATCCTGTTTACAGAAAGTTCTTTGGATTAAAGGCCTGTGCTAGGGTTGAGCCACACCATAACAAGGTTTTTCCAGTTCCCAATCTTGAGAGTTCACAATGTGATCCAAAATCCTATAACATTAGGTGAGATCATTAACTCTAAAAATCCTTCTAGAACATGGCAGGATCCACTAATGGTTTTATATTGAGCATAGACATGTTAATTGTTGAAAATTTTAAAAAAGAAACACATTAGTCTTATTTCTGTTTAAGTAGGCTATTCTTTTCTATCTTATCTTTATTATTTACTTTGCCTTATTTCAAAGACATAGAAATTACCACAGTAACTTCGTCTCTGTCCTGAAATAGTGTAGATCTCATATTTGTAGGAATTGAAATAGAATAATACAGACTTGAGGGTTCTAGAAGACTCAAGGCCTGCTTTGAACTTGGAAGCCAGAAGATGAAATACCGCAGCCTAAGGGTACCAGTAACCTAGTTTCAATTTTAAAGAGGGGAATGGATATGAGTGAGAAATTGAACAGATAAAAAAATGTAAGATACCCGTTCTTGGCAACGATATAAGTCATGTCAGTACTGGTTGTCTCAGGGGAGGGATGAAGAGGAGGAGGAGGAAGAGGAGGAAGAGGAAGAAAAGAGGAAGAAGAAGAAGAAGAAGAAGGAGGAGGAGGAGGAGGAGGAGGAGGAGGAGGAGGAGGAGGAAAGAAGAAGAAGAAGAGATACTGTCTAATGAAATTGATCCTTTAGCACAAAATGTTCCCGACACAATGCTGACACAGTGCAGAAGTAATACATGTGGTCCTTTATGTTCACAAGGGAAGGGGCTGGGCATGAGAATGTGCTCTGGGTTCAATGCATTGAGCAGACCTCAGGAAGTTTCCCTCCTACTCAAATATTTCCCATCAGAAAGCATAGTGTTCATTTATTTCCTTCTCACCCACCAACCATTTTCTGTGTATCCATAATGGACCAGATGGATGGGAAATGGGCAGGCCCAGGGAACATATGCCAGAGTTGGGAGACAGCAGGGCCACTCAGCAGAGAATAACATCCCAGGTGTGTGGCCTCTGTTAGACTGAGGGGCTATGGTAACTCAAGAACTGCATAGTTTTCACTTCCGTTGACCATGTTTTATGTTTACCTGGCATGCCTACAAAACGCACTTGCTTAATGTCCGTTTATATCTAGTCCTGTCTGATCGCAATCTAGAGTAAATTTAGTTTGTATCTACCTATAATTAGTTCTGGGACCACAGGTAAATCTTAAGTTTGGCAGATATTCAGGAAGTTTTAAAAATTGTAAACAGTTATCTACAGTTCATTCTTCTATTGAGATGAAGTTCTCATCATGGATCTATAGAGCATCTAATTTTGTTATTTCTGTTCAATTCTTTACTCACTTTATCCATGATCTTAAAAGCACAGAACCTCTCTTATAATTTTTTTGGGGGGGGAGGTTTTCAAGACAGGTTTTTTTTTTTTTTTCCTGTATAACCCTTGCTGTCCTGGAGTTCACTCTGTAGACCAGGCTGGCTTTGAACTCACAGAGATCTGCTTGCCTCTGACTCCCAAGGGCTGAGATTAAAGGTGTGTACCACTCTTTAAATATTTTTAGGGCGTTTTCAGTGAATTTATTTAAATGGCTAATAAAAATGTTCAATAGAACTCATTCTAAGGCCAGCCACGGGTCTCTGCTCGTGAGATGACTTGTAAAGAGGCTGACCTCATCTAAAGGGTCACTCTCAACATTTTTGAAGTCAAAGGTAGAAAATAAGATAATTGTTAGTTGTTTAAAATTTACTATAAAGACTACCTTTTAGTCGAGTTTGTGAGAAGGTAGAATTATACCTCATGTGATTATCTGATTGGATTAAGGGCCTTCACACAACCACCATGCAATGTCTTAATTTGAATGGTTAAGTGCTGTGTCCTTTCAGAGCATGCACAGTAGGAAGAGCTAAAGTTGCAGGACAGAGAGAAAGATTACGAGAAGTGACATTAGGAGATGCCTAGAGATGGACGGAGATGGGAGAGGGTGGTTCTGTCGTGTGTACTTGAGTCATCTAGATCATCTATAAGCATGAGAACCACAGGTAAGGTAGTGCTTCTTGGTATAAAGAGGTCCAGCAGTTCCATGGAGTAAAGAAGCAGCGGACATCAATAGAGGAGGAACTGAGAAGCCCTAGGGTGCTTCTTACTGGTCCCTTCATCTGACACCCAAACCAGTTAGATGCTCTGGTCCCCAAGCATGGTGACAGTATGCCTTTGAACTTGGAACCCCTTTCATGTGGTCCTTGAGGTCTTATGGAATGTCTCTGTAGATTTACATGTTGCTCATCATTGTCTCCCATTCATCTTCTCTGATCACGGAACTTCCTCATTTCTTGTCCTCTTGGTGGCCTGTCCTTTAATCTCGAAGGGAGGCCTTTTTAATTTGGCCTTAGCCTGCATTCATTTCTGCGGGTTATCATGAGTTAGTGATCTAGTTCTATGGCATGTTAAGACCCTTAGGAACTGGGGTGGAGGTTATAAAGTGTTCCCGTACACATGTGGTTGCCAATTTACAATGATTGACCATGTTTTCACACCACTGAGGCAAAATCTAAGGCAGAGGCAACGTAAGGAAAAAAGGATTTTTGACCATCACAGTCGAGAAGCCAGAGAAATGTTCATGCCAGAGATCCTAATATGAAGGCTGGAACAGGAAACAGAAAGCCAGAGCAGAAGCCAAGGTGGCTGTAAGCCTTTGAAGGCCCCACTAGCGATCTGTGTGTGCAATCTAGGACTCATGTCTCAATGGCTCCATAAGCTTCCATGACAGTGCTACAGTCTGGGGAGCAAGCATGAGCCTCTGGGGAGGATTCCACATTTAAGCCAGAACAGTTCAACAATATTTTTTTTTTCAGCTTTATGACGGTACAGAAATGATGTGAATTCAGCAGAAATGGTGCTTTGAAATTATACGGTTTGCTCTTTTCCTAAGTTAGCTTATGCTGTATGAGATTATCTCTCGCCATGTGGGGACTAGCAGTATGCAGTCTGGTGTTCCACACTTTGCACGGCATCCAGCCGCCAATCTCTTACGAATACAGAGGGATGGTTGTATTTGATGAGGCATTAGAGTGGAGGTTGTGCAAATGACTCTCAGGGGAGGAGAATATGACACCCTCGTTCTTAATGTTTGCATTTCCCTTCATAAAGGCCCAAGATGTAGATCTTCTGAAGAAAAGCTGGAGGGAATGCTTGCACTTCTGTTCTTAGAGACCTTTTTGAATTTGTTCTTTTCCCTTCAATACATAGATTGTCTCACTCTTTCTCTTCCTTCCACCTTTCCTTTCCATCTTTTCCTTTCTTCCTTCCTTCTTTCCTCCCTCTCTCCTTCCTTTCTTCCTCCCTCCCTTTATTTTTCTCCCTCCCTTCCTTCTTTTCCATCCTTTCCTTCCTTCCTTTTCATTCTTTTTTCCTTCTTTCCTCCCTCCCTTTCTTCCTCCCTCCCTCCTCTCCTCCCTCTTTTTCTCTCTCCCTTCCTTCCTCTTTTCCTTCTTTCCTTCCTTCCTTGCCAGTCAAGTTCCACTCTGCCCTCTCTGTCCCTGGCTTGATACACACAATTTTGCTCTCCTGAACACACGGTGGGGAGACGCCATTCCTGCATTCCAGCTGTTGTTGAGGGCATCTCGTTTCAATCTGAGGTAGATTTACAAATATCAGCGTGGAGGAGAGGAAACATCAGAAGGGTCAGCTCCATTTAAACCACTGGGGTTGCCAGAATATAATGATCTGTCTAGTCTCTGCAAGCCAAAGTCTGGCAGAGTTCTGTATCCTCGGTTGACCTTTATTTGATATTTTATACCTCTTCCCCCTTGCATTTGTTCATGTTATCATCAAATTTATGTTACCTATATGATCAGAGAAGTTGGCCTGGCATAAATCACATTGATCATACCACCAATAACTGTTATTGAAAAGATGCTTCAACTTTGAGTGATGTTACGTTTGTGATTGTTGAGAGATATGTTTTAACATACACCAGTGGAAAGTCCTCAACCACAATACATGCATTATATACAAAGTATGTGTCAGTGTATTAAAGGTCTATTATTACATATAAAATATAGAGAACTTACTAGTAGTTATTTTTCTGTGTCCTATATTTTATAGCCTAGTATATTTAAAAAATGCATAACATGTTATTTATGTGCTACCCAAAAATATCATCTAATTATTCTCTCTACATCACATTTATCTTTATTTAACCAACTGATTAAGCTTTGTTGCTAAAAATAAGAGGGGAAGGAAAAATTGAAATATAAATGCGCTTTTTTTTTGTTGGTGTGTGTGTGTGTGTGTGAGTGTGTGTGTGTTTAGCTGGCTTGGTACATTGGTCTGCAATTTATTACATGGCAAGAAGCAATCACTGTGTAACAAAACCCTCCAGAACTATATACATGCCTCAGAGTGTGAACAAGTTGAGTGACATTGAGGGGAAGGACTACCAAGATTTATATCGTTAAATTTGTGACCTATAGAAAAAAATACTTCATAAACTCATGACCAACGTGCTGGATAAGGGTGACAGTGAGCTCAGCAGGAAGATGATTCTAAGAGGGGACGTGGCTTGGAATGGAGAGAAACAGGCTTGGGAAGATACAACTAAAATTTGTCTTGTTCATTTATCCAACCTATCTGATCTTGGATACTAGGTGGTGTGCATGTCACACATTTTGAGAGAAGGAAATGCAGCTGGGCGGGGCTACCTCACTGAAGCAGAATAAAGCCTTGAAAACCACAGGGAGCCCATTTTGCTCAAGAGCCCCAAGCTCAAGAGTCCCAAGTCAGCCGGGCGGTGGCGCACGCCTTTAGTCTCAGCACTTGGGAGGCAGAGGCAGGCAGATTTCTGAGTTCGAGGCCAGCCTGGTCTATAGAGTGAGTTCCAGGACAGCCAGGGATACACAGAGAAACCCTGTCTCGAAAAAAAAACAAAAAAACCCAAAAACAAACAAACAAAAAGAGTCCCAAGTCAGAAACAGTGCTTCTGGTCTTTGTGTGGGCTCTCCATAGCAGCACGCTTTCTGGGAAGGATACGGGACAAGGTTAGAGCCAAGGAGCCAAGGAGGAAGAGATCATTAAATTGCAAGAACGAATGCTTGTACTGAGTAACCTAGCCTCAGGGCTATTTTTCCTGGCGGAGTCTGGTTAGTCTAGGACTAAGCTCTCAGTCTCTCTCTTCCTTTTATACTTCTTGTGTGTCCTCAGCTACTCATTTACAGAAATACTCATGATCTCAGCGCGTTTATCTCATGGTTTATTTTCTTGTCTCAGGTCCAGTTCATACCAGACATGACTACGCCATACTCTCCCTCGGAGATTTTCCTGCCATCGTGAGCGCCACAGGGCAGGCTGAGCTTGCTGCCCACAAGCAAGCTTGGCTCTGTCTTTAGCCTAAGTTCTTAACTTCTCTCCACTGTGATGATACACCTTGCTAACATAACCAGGCAGTTCTTTATATGCCACCCTCACCCCCTTTCTTTCATGTTTGTGGTTAATCTCCACTCGCCTGTTAAACTTGAGCTTCTTCTAGGGCTCTGCTCCATTCTCCACCCTATATTGTCTGACACACAAATGCCAGGACATTTTCCACACACTTCAAAAATCGTGTTGAAAAGGTTTTAGAGAACTTTTGTTGCCAGGGGAATAATGGCCACACAGTTAGCTAGGGCTAGAGCGCAGGAGTTTTGTTACTTTAAGTTCAGTATACTTTCTTTTTGACTGAAGTATACTGTATCTGATGAATCCCCACCCAGGAATGCATTGTTTTTCCTATTTTATTCCTGTATACCTTATCTCTCCATACTGTTTTAATCTGTAAACTCTCTCTGTTTCTTTTGGAAGAAAGAGAGATTATAAAACTTACACAAATAGAAACAAATGCTAATAAAAAAAATGCTGCCTAGCTAGACAAGCATAACTACATTGAATAAACAGAGCTTAGTTGTTTCTAGAGATGAATTGTGCCAAAAGGATGTGATTTCACATGCCACTGGGTATTCAGGGCAAGGAGGTTTCTGACTTGGCTTTCTACCCCCATTGACTCCCCCATCCAGAGGCTCCTTTGTGCCTTGCTGTGTTAGAGAGCTTTGTACTGAGCCCTGTCTCAGTCATGCTGTGATTTGAGAGTTCCAGGTGTTTAATATTCAGTATTGTTCAAGAGGAAAATACCATCTATCTGACGAATGCTAACCGAATCCCACTGTAACAACAGCTAACTGAAGACTGGAAGAATCCAACAAGATTTATTTATAAAGACATAACCTGACCTTAAGTGACCTCTCACAGTGGGTCTTGCCTTTGTGGCCCATGAATCAGCAGATTGGCCAACAAAAGCAGGGGCTTTGGGAACAGAAGAGGTCCATTCCCATAAGCTCATAGACACTTGGGAAAGCATACTTTGACTCCAAGACTTAAGAAGAATACCATACTCCACTCAGCTTCCCAGAGGAAACATTGCATCCCAACTGGACACCATCAGCAATTGGTGGACTTCTTATGTCAAGAACTTATAACAAATGAGGTATTGGTTCAATATACAAAGCCCTTATTTGGCAATTTTCATCTTCATTGCTCTTTCTAAATGTTAACTAATTAATCTGTTTGACAGTGTACCATTTAACAGTTGTACACAATTTATGTCCATAAACTCTTAGACCCTTTTTTTTTATTACTTTGATATTTAATTTCTGGGGTTCCCCCATCTTCTCCCATGGCCAAATTAGCACAGTTCTCTGATGATACAGTGTAGTGTCACCACGTCTGGGAGTTTTCAGTGATAGATGCTGAGCAAGGAAATAAGATTATGCTATGGGAAGGAGGGAAGGAGAGAAGCAGCCTGGTTTGTGTGGATGTTGGACGTGAAGTGTGCCCTGGGATACGTGTAGAGTTCGCACAGCCATTGCCTCTGACTGTGACACAAACATTGAGTGTTTAAATATCCTACTTTAGCATAAGCCTGGCACACAGTAGATAGTCAATCAACACTTGTTGGCTGGATTAAGCAGTGTGCTGAAGAACAGCCATGCCTGTCATTTCATTCTAGTGGGCTGTCCCCATACTCATGAGTCCCCCGTTCTTCTCTGGCATGAGTATTCATCAGCGTGTTAGTCTATTCAATAAGCATTAGTTGAGTAGCTACTATGTATGTATGTATGCATGTATGTACATATGGGTCATTTGCAGAAGTAGGGTTATAGTTGAGAATAAAACAAATCTCCCTTCCCCCTTATGTAGAACAAGTATGAATAACTCTGAGAGTCACTTCAAACACTTCTTGCCAACACCCCACACTATTTGTCCTGTAGCATTCCTTGGGGGAAAAAACATTCTACATGCTTGTTTTGTTGGTGTATTTGGTTTTTTTTAAAGATTTATTTATTTATTTATTTATTTATTTATTTATTTAATGTGTATGAGTACACTGTAGCTGTACAGATGGCCGTGAGCCATCATGTGGGTGGCTGCTGGGAATTGAACTCAGGATAATACACTGTAGCTGTCTTCAGACGCACCAGAAGAGGGCGTCAGATTTCATTAGGGGTGATTGTGAGCCACCATGTGGTTGCTGGGATCTGAACTCAGGACCTTCAGAAGAGCAGTGAGTGCTCTTACCCGCTGAGCCATCTCGCCAGCCCCGTGTATTTGTTATAAAGCATTTTTCATTCACCCTTTCTGTCCCTAGGAGTTAGAGACAAACCACATTCCTACCATCTGCCCTTAGATTTCTAAGTTATGGACCTAGTTAAGAGCGTGGTAAGAATTATACATCAGCTCAACCCAACACACACACACACATACACACACATACATATACATATGTACACTTTGGTATAGTTACAATGGACTTCTATATTTACATACATGGATACATATGAGCAATATGCACATGATCTTCAGGAGTTTGTAACCTTGGACCCTAGTAAAATTATTACTGCACATTTCACCACCCTTTATATTTTTGCATTTCTATCTCAGCTGGAGCTTTTGTTTATTGGACATGCCATTTATCACCACTGGTTTTTGTAGGCAATGCCTCCCCTTTACTTTGATAACTTTGATGGCTTCTTGGCATTGCCAGGGTAAAACCTTACACATATAGCATATTGTAGCTGTGCATCTTCTGCTCTCTGAACCATTTTTCAACTTCTGGTGGAATCAGCGTGTTGTCTTCAGTGTATGGTCTGTAAAGATATCATGCTGTGTGTTCTCGATGTGCCTGAAGCCTGGGACTCTATCATCTTCCCACATAATTGGTATTATACACGACTCCCTCTAACGTGTACTCTCTTACAGTTGTCTATAAGGAATTTCATCTGCCCGTTTCCTACTCCCATATGCTGCCCTGTGAAAATCTCACAGTTTCCTTTGTGTAAATGGTGTAATATTTCATTATTAAAAAGAGCTTAGTGTCATGTCCAAACCCGAGGTTGTTATTATAAACAGTCTCTTGTTATGTCTTAGTGTCCATGTGAGAGTTGGAGCAATGTGAAAAGTTTTGCCCCTCCTTGCCCATCTCCTCTAAAATAAGATAAGCCGAATTCCATGTTTGGTCCCAAGCAGTGTGTTCGACAAGGTTAACTTCTCAGGTTAGATGGATTTTTGGATGACTTTGGTTTTATTCTTTTGGCTTTTCTATTTTCCACAAAGAACATTTATTGCTTTGGTAACAAACATATACAGTTCCTAGTTTTTAATGGAATCTAATTAAAATCTTACAGGGCATTTATCTATTTATTTAAAAACATTAAAGTCATTTTTTCTTTTATGCGTATGAGTGTTTTGCTTGCGATTATGTGT
Source organism: Montemys delectorum (assembly GCA_019843815.1). Classification (NCBI taxonomy): domain Eukaryota; kingdom Metazoa; phylum Chordata; class Mammalia; order Rodentia; family Muridae; genus Montemys; species Montemys delectorum. The sequence goes on along the minus strand of JADRCD010186777.1, from coordinate 2,513 downwards.
GTATAGCACTTGTGTGCCCCGGGGATGGTGGAGGCCAGACGAGGGCTGTAGACCCTCTGGAGCAGGAGTTACTGAAGGCTAAAACCTGCCATGTGATTGCTGGAGACTGAGCCTGGGTTCTTTACGAGAACATATAGGATCTTAGCTCTTTAGCCATCTCCAGTCCCAGTTAGTAGGAATTTAAATAAAGATGCTTATGAATTCTGCCTTCTCCCTTTGCTTCATTAGAAATATTAGGTAGCAACCAATATGTTAACGAAACACATTAAAAAGTATTAGGAAGTATACTTTCCCTTTCTGAGACTCCTCTGCCTTCCTTACCACAAATTATCTCTCTCCTAGATGCACAGGGTATTATAGTCTTGGTCCCCGCTCTGAACAGTTTACAGGTTCTTTGTTAAACCGATCTGTTCAAAGAAGTTTTCATAGATCCGAAAGTTCACTTCTCAGTTTGTTTAAACGCTTGGGTGGAGCTGACTTATTTCTAGTGGTTTCTCTGTTGCTGGGAAGGCATCTATGATGGCACACATTCTCGACTCTGCTCAGAACATTTTGTTTATTTCTGGAGACTTGGTTTTGTACCTGTGACTGATCTGCTTCAGAAATTAATTGAAGAGCATCACGGAGCTTCTCCTGCACAAATGGCTTCCTCCTGCTCTCTGCTTCTTTTGCACTGTGGCTGTCATTGACGCCCCCACTGTCTTTTTGGCTCCCATATTTCTGATGAAGATTTTGTTACTGAGCTCGGGTCTTTTTAGCTTGTGAATGTTTTCATTTTCATGCTTTGCTATCCACAGCATTTCCCTCTTATTATTTCTCCACCTAGACACATTTATAAAGATCTTTTCTTTTTAAATGTCACTGACAGATTTATATGGGGTTTTCTTGTATTTGCTGAAGATGTTCCTTGTCTTTTTCTTAATGGCTTGAAATTTTTCTTGGATGTCAAGCATATAGTTTATTGAAGATTTTGCATGTTCTTAGAGCTTTTATATCATTTTTTTTTTTTTACTAATGTCACCTCTCTTTGCTTCCTTTTCTAATGTAAAACTCCATGTCATTCTTTAATTTTTATTTATTTTTTTCAGACTCAGTCTGGATCACTATTTACAGGATAATTCTTTCTAGCCACATCCGACCCAGCTCAGACCCATCATCAGGAGTCAGGAGAGCCCTAAGTTCTAAAACATGTCATCATAGGAAGTAGTTAATCAAAACCATCTCATGAAACAGTCTAATGTGATTTTAACACTCTAGATTAGGTAGGTCCTGTTTTATCATCTAGGTTGAAATGGGCACATCTTTCTTTCTTTCTATTTTATTTATTCTTTACATAATAAGCTTATTTACCTTAAGTGCTTGCTTTGTGTGCATGTGTGTGTGTGTGTGTGTGTGTGTGTACGCCATGTGCATGCTTGGTGCCTGCAGAGGGCAGAAGAGGGTGTAAAATCTTCTGCAACTGGAGGTATTGATGGTTGTAAACCACCATGTGGGTTTTGTGAACCAATCCTGAGCCTTCTTGTAAAAGTAGCCAGCACTGTTGACCAATGAACCATCCCTCTGGCTCCTGGCACATAGATATAGAAGACCTATAAAAGACCACAACACCAAATTTTATAGTTTGCAAACTGCTATGTTTCCGCTGCAGCTCAGTTCTGTCAAAGCGCAGAAGCAGTCTGACAACATGCAAGCCATGTTTATCCATGTAAAAAAGCGTGGTGTGTGGTTAATACACACTAAAGTTTGAGTTTCTTATGATCTTCATGAGTCATATGCTGGGACTTGAATGTGGAATGTCTCCCATAGGGGTATGAGTTTAAACTCTCACTTCCCAGCTGGCTGTGCTGTTTTGGGAAACTGTGGGGCCTTTCAGAAGTGGAGCCTTGAGGCAAGAAGTAGACACTGAAGGCAGGGACTTTGACAGTATTATGGCCGTGCTCCACTTCCAGTCTGCTCTTTGCTTCTTGACTGTGGGTGTCTTGTGACTAGCCTCCTCGTACTCCCGACACCTTGCCTTCCTGATTTGCTCAAACTATTGGCCAAAGCACTCCTTTTTTGTAGATCAATTTTTTTTTTGGAGGGGGTCAATTATTTGGTCACCAAGACACTATAAAATATTATACTTTTCCAATCATTCAAAAGTGTGCAAAAATATTCTTAGTTTAAGAACCACAGAAAACCAGGCAGAGGAGCAGCTCCAGTTTGTCAAGCCCTGACTTAGATAATTTAAGTCTGACACTTCCACCCACAAATGAATCTATCCTATTTCCTTTCCCTGCAAGTTTTTGCTTACAAAACTCAATAATGCAAAGCCACGTCCTCTCCTGTAGGCCTGCAACGTGTCCCTCCTATATAGAATTCTTGTCTGGCAGCAAGAGACTAGCTGGTTCCATTCATGCTAATTATATCAGAGCCCTCAGTTGTTGCCAAGTGTTCCCATATGGCCATTTGGTCTGGTAAGTCTTCAATGTTTATTGGAAGCAGTTTTGCATAATGGAGTGGATTTTTTTTTT
>JADRCD010186773.1:4313-24807 GCA_019843815.1 Montemys delectorum | reverse complement strand
TATCTATCTATCTATCTATCTATCTATCTATCTATCTATCTATCTATCTTCCTTTCTATCTATCTATTGATCATCATCATCATCCTACTCATTTATTTATCATTTTTATCTGCTTTTTTAATCTACCTAATATTTAACATAGTTTGATGGAAAATCACAGGTGGTATTAAAGAGAAGATGTCAGAGCTCCTCATCTGTTGATTTTGAAGTTTCCAATAGATGCTATTATTAATGTAACAATGTTTTGTGCTTCTATAGTATTTTTGTGGATGTTTTATTTATTATAATGTAAAAGAAATTTAAAAATGAAAACCTGAGACATCCTGAAACCAACCCATATTAAAACAGCTCACTCAAGAAGTTGAGCTAATGATTCTACAGGCTTTAAAGCTAATCTGATTGACTTGGTCTCCTTTCAGGGACTTAAATTTCCTCTAATCCCCAAAGATACACAATATCATAACATTTTTTGTGAAAGTCCATCTAGTATTATACCATACGTTGAGGTGAATTTTGTAGACTAGCTATAAATAAGAAATTTTTGGTCTTGATTTCCAGACAATATTCTGTTACAAAAACTGAGTATGAAAAGAAAGATGGAGATCTCAGGAGCTGACTCTAATCAATATCATGAGAATGTTTTATGCCACAGATTTTTTTTTTTCATCTTTAGGGATACCTCGATGAAATTGACTAATGATCAACTGAATGTAATTATGATAGACAGACAAATATATGTACACTCAGAGGGAGAGAGAAATAGAATGAGACAAAGAGCAAGAGAGACAGAGACAGAGACACAGAAAGACAGAGAGAGGAGAAATCTTTTGGGTTTAGAAAATAGATACATACATTTTTAATTTAATACTATTCTTGTTTGTATATAAAAGCAGCTGTTGTTTGTTTCCTGGTCCTGTATGAGTTTTGAGCCCTTCACCTTCTTTTTATGTTTTAACTTCCACATGCCAGGTCTGTCTTTTGGAACACAATTACCTTAAATACAACCTGCAAATGTTGAGTTTTCTTCTTCCTAGATCCTCCTATTACTCTCTGAACATGGATAATAAATTTGCTCATCTTAATAATTTTCTATAATTTATCCTTATATGAGAGAAAACTAACTGAAGGACATATCTATTCCAAAAGTCTTGAGTGTGTTTTATGTTATTCAGAAGTCCATGAGAACTCTGTCCACTGGCTTAACTTACAGACCGAATACTCATCTCTTTCATTTGTAATTATAACTCTATAATTTATAAAATCTAGTCTTGGTGCATGAGATTCTAGTGTTATGGTTTACATACTTCTTTGTTTTGATCAATGTGCTCTGAGCTGTTAAAATACCTCCTTCCTTTTTCTTCATCCTCCCAATTCAGCACATGTGGGGGTGTCTTCCTATCATCAACATCTGGTCCGTGATTTCTAAAATTCAGCTATAAACTTGCTTAAAACAATACATGTGCTCCAAACACAGCTGTCTTTACGTTTCTTTTGATCCCACTGTAAAAGAAGCTACATGTCATTTTGTGATTTGAGGCTTTTCAAAGTGAGGGAACTAATAGATCTTGAACTTCTCAGTACTGTCCTTTTCATCTTCCTGCTAAGGGCACAGCATGTGCCAGAATTGTGTGCAGACAGAAATTCTTCCATGCATTAATGATTATGTTACAGATTGGTGGAAAAATAACTTGGACAAACTGAGGCATTCATTTGCTCCCTTGGTCATCCTTCTAAAAGGCATCCAACCCTGAGCATGTTTTAAATTTCCTTTTCTTTATGTATTGTGCTTTAGGGAGGAGAAAGACCAATTATGTGAATTTATTATGTGATCAAACTAATTTCAGCTTTAATTTCCTAGTAGATGAAGCTCTACATTTCTGAACTCATCAACAGATACCATAAATATGCTTCTGAGATCTTGCCCCACTTCTCTTTTGAAAATCAGTATCAAATGGCACACTGTCCTGTTTTTTTTTTTTCTTGTTTATGCAGAATGGATAAAACATAAAGTTTGAATCAGTAAACTTCACAGGGAAGAAATCAAGATTACACAAGTAAAGTAGGCCTGTCAAAACTCACTAACCTAGTACAGAGACAAGATGAGGGAAGCATCAATACCGTTTACATCTGATTTAAAATATAATTTTATTTACTTGACATGCAAGTTTCATTGATATAGTATTTTTAAAACAGAAAAACAGGAGTTCATTTTCAAAGTTAGCCCTAGATTACTATTTTAAGGGAATTCTATATTGTAAAAGTTATTTTAAAAATTAATTATAGCAAACTAAATATATTTCAGTCACCTAGTTAAATGATATAAAAAAACGTATATTTTAATGTGACCTTCAGGCTATTTTTCTTTATAACTCCCATCTTCCTAAGAAGGATCCCTGTGTTTTAAGGAAATACATTTTCTGTTCGCTTAGATGATGCTGGGAGGTTTTTCTTATCCATGCTGAATCAACCTCCTCAATTCTAACTGATGTGAAACATAAAGGGCCTTTTGTATATTTTATTAACAAAATGTGGGTTTTCCTTATCACAAATATTGGTACAAAATAGAAAAAAAGATATGAAAGTATGAATTTAAGCTTTTGGTTCTCAATATTTTGTTTACAGTTATTAATTTTATTTTTGAAAAATAACCTGGAGGACATGTTTGATAACTTGAATTTGAGTAAACCACATTATAAAAATTTACAAATAAAAAAAAGTTATATACCAAAATTTACCAGACCTAAACTGTATACACTTCAGTGGATTTCTATACAGTTAAAAGATATAGTCAGAACAGAAGCTATGAATCTTCACATTAGATGTTACACTTTCCATATTAAATATAGTTTATGAATTTGTCTACCACAAACACCAAAAAAATCTATTGCATAATTAGAACTATCTTTTAGATAGTTCTATCTATCTAAATGATAGACTCTAGATGATAGAACTATCATCTTTTAGAACTCATTGGTAAATTTAAATATATAAAATTTTGGTAAATTAAATATAAGCATTTAATAATGTGGTTTATTTTAAAATGATGAATGAAAAGATTCATTGAGTGGTAATCAATATTACATTTATTTAGTTTCAAATGAGGATACTGAAATTATCAAGGTTCTAAATATGACAGATGTTTTAATGTAATAAATTTTACATTTATTTAGTTCCAAAGAGTGATACTGAAATTATCAAGTTTCTAAATATGGCAGGTGTGTTAGTGTAATTATGATTTACTTTCCACTCCCTGCCAAAAGTTTAACATTATATTATAATATGATTATTTTTATCTTAGCCATGAAATTTTCTCTACATTATCCCACACAAAAATGTTGACAGGCATGAATGACTGTCAGGTCAGTGTGCCGTAAAGGAACAGACAATTGCACGGAGTGTAGAGCCTGAGAGTGCATAGTGCTTCTGTAGTAACTGGAATTCACTTTGGATAAGTGAAAGAGAAGGTTCACACTGAGGTTGATGAGATCAAAATAAAGAACGGAAATAAAAGAATCATGGACCCCACAGATTTGACAATAGCTGAACTACTCCACAACATGGAGGGATAACCTGTCCAGACCATATCCAGAGATTAGGCATGGCCCCCAGTTGAGGGATGGGGCCACCCACCCATCTCCAAAATTTTAACTGAGAATTGCTCCTGAGTAAAGGAAATAAAGGGACAAAGAATGGAGCAGACTGAAGGAAAGGCCACCCAGAGACTGTCCCACCTGGGGATCCATCCCACATGCAGACTCCAAACCCAAGAAGGGCTTGCTGACAGGAGCCTGATACATCTGTCTCCTGAGAGGATCTGTCAGATCCTGACCAATACAGTTGAGGATGCTTGCAGCCAACCATCTGACTGATCACTGAGACCCTAATGGAGGAGTTAGGGAAAGAACTGAAGGAACTGAAGGGGCCTTATCTGGGGTCAATGGGAGGGGAGGCTCTTGTTCCTGTGAAGGCTTGAAGCTACAGTGTAGAGGAACACTAGGGCATTGAGGCGAGAGTGGGTAAGTGGGTTGGGGAGCATCCTCATAGAAGAAAGGTAAATGGGGATGGGATACAGTATTTGCAGGAGAAACTGTTAAAGGGGATAACATTTGAAATGTGAATAAATAAAATATCCTATTTTTTTAAAAAAGAAAATTTCAAAAAAAAAAAAAAAGAATCATGAGAAAGTTAGAGTGGCAAGACAGATAAAATGTTGACAATTTTTTCTTTGCATTCTCTCCATAGATTTATGCCACCTTCAAACATACACAGAAAATAGAAATCTTGTCTGCTACTTAGATTTCCTTTGAGATTTTCCTAAAGGATTTATATAATGGTAGATTCTCTGACATGGGTTGATATTCTTAAGTTAATATGAAGATGTAAGCAAAGGAACATTAGTAGTAAGTATAAGTTACTTTTGTGCTTTGAGTTATAAAGAATACTAGTATTTCTAATATATCTGTATCTAGTCTCTAGAATTCATAATTTACAAATGTCAAGTCTAAATGATTGGTGAAAATGTCACATACTTAACAAAACTTCCAAAACCTCACCTGTTTAAAAAGCTTCATAAACATGGCCCAACCATTGAGCAACACAGAACTCAGGCAGCAGGTTTTCATGAATTATCCAGAAAGATAACATTTTCTACATTTTCTTATATATGATCTTTGACTGATAAAATATCACATAGACTCTTAGATCTTCATTGGATTTTAGTTAATTACATTTTAGCAGTATTCTCTCTGAATGGAAACTTGTCCTATAATGCTGGATACAGTTCTCACTAATTATTTAATTTACTGATGATTAATACAAAGACTCATATTGTCTTCCTTTTGCTTTGATATATCACTACTAAAGCAACTTATTAAATAAGGGGTTTAATTGAGTTTACAGTTCCAGAGGATTGATTTCTATGATGACAGAGTAGAAGGTACTGTAGTATATGGCTGGTATAGTATCTGAAAGTTCACATCATTGGAGATAAAGAGACACTGGGAATGATGGGAGGCTTTTGAAGCCTCAAAACAAATTCCAGGGACATACTTACTCAAACAGGAGCACATTTCTTAATCCTTTCCAAATAGATCTACCAACTTAGGACCACATTAAAAAATATGATTTTTTGAGGACTATAATCTTTCTAACCAGTATACATTTTAAACCATAATAATGGGATAGTTAACTCACCCAGTAAAAGACTATTTGAGGCTGGAGTGATGACTCTGTAGGTAAAGTACCTAGTTCACAAGTGTAAGGGCCTGAGTTCTGATTCTCAGAACCCATGAGAAATCAGATTCTGGCGACATGTATCAGTAATTCCAATGCAGGACATGATGTAAAGCTGAGACAGAATCTTCAAAAATATTTGAGACATAAAGCTTGTAACACACCATATCAAATAACAAACAATAAGCTGTTTCAAACAAGGAGAAAGTGAAGACTGACACTCATATTGTATTCTTCTAACCTTCACAATAATGTGCTGGAATGTGCATGCAACACACACACACACACACACACACACACACACACACTCACACACACACATACACACACACACACTCACACACACTCACACACACAGAGCGAGAGCGAGAGAGAGAGAGAGAGAGAGAGAGAGAGAGAGAGAGAGAGAGAGAGAGAGAAAGAGAGAATCTGATGACAATATAGCTTAGATATCTAAATTAAAAAGCTGATGTGGTGTTTATAGGGATAAGAAAATGCTTGGCTCTATGGGGTTTTTTTTGAATACTTACTGTTTAATGAAATGTAAAGACAAAAGAAATAATATAGGATTTAATTCTTATATCGCTATGATATATTAGTAATAATGACAATAATAAATGTAAGTGTAGAATGGTCATTTTAGGCTGACTTAGTAAGCCAAATGGTTGCTAAGGAGTAATATGTAATTTAGTGTTACTATAGTGTAATTGGTGAGAAACATTAATCATAAATTTGGAATATTTGAAGTCTCCTGTCATGTGAATAAGTTTAGTGTTTTTGAACTGAGAGTGAACTGATATGCTTGCCAAAATATATTATTTTCTTGTTATTATCTTGGGGTAATAATGTAAAAGACAGAGCAACAGATGCCTATGACATAGAAAGATTAGTGTGTTATAAAGGGAAACTAATCAAGATAATGGAGAAACTCAAAATGAAGAATTTAGAAGATTGTGAACACAAATGTATCTAACATCGTATTGTGTTTCTTTAAGAGAATAGCGGACATGAGGAAACATATAGAGGAAAGAGGTAATTGTGGCTCACAGTGTTCGGTAATTCAGAAACATGGCAGTAACATCAAGTTTCTTTCACTCAAGGTTTTCTGAAGAAGAGAGCTAGACTTCCTCAATAGTTCACTCTGATGAGGAACATGCTAAACAATTATTCACTAGGATAGATCTCTTTTAACCTTCCAAATCTTTAAATTTCCCATCCCTTCCAAGCAACAAAATCAATATCCTGGCGGGGGGAGAAAAATGGTGTCACAAGTTATAGATGACAGAGTAGGAGATCAAAACTAAGAAGGTGATATCAATATACAGAAGGGATTAATATACAACCAATACTTGCTCAACTGACAGGAAGCTGATGCTACCTACATGTGCTGACATCAGAGGTCAGGATCCAATAGCAACTTTACTGTATAAATATCAAATGTACACGTCAATGTCTACTCGATTTTACTGTGCATTTGTAAGTATCCTATTTGAAATCATTTGACTTGCTAAGAGTTAGTTTCCTTTCTCTTAAACTATGACCTATATCACTCAATGAAATCCAACTTCTTTTTTATTAGATATTTTCATTATTTACATGCCATATGATATTTCCTTTTCCAGTTTTCCCTCCAAAAAAAGAAAAAAATAAAATAAAATAAAAAAAAAAAACAAAAACAAAAAGGCGATACAAATGGCAGAAAATATCTAACTGAAATATGTAAATGAGAAATTCTCCTTACAAGGGCATAATGGTTAGAATTACTGATGAATAGAATATCGACAAAGATCTTATGTCTTCTTGGCCCTTGAAGTGTAGTGGCCATCTTGGTAGACTTTGGTTCCATGAACCTTATGCTGTGGTTGTTTTTCTCCCCGGAACGATCATTCAGTAACTGATCTTCTAGCTGGCATTTTTACAGATTAGGAAGCAGGCCAGCTGGAGGTCATACTAAATTAAACTTTGCTGAACATCAAGGACAGCAGCCCAGACAGCATCAATACAGGAAAATGCAGGTGTCTACACAGAAAGAGATTAGTTTATGTCTCGTTCAGTAAATGGGGAAAAATGCTTCTTTGTGGTGCTTTCTTTAGGGAGAAATCACATAGTGGAGAGAGTAGGCAAATCCAAACAGGTTGTTATTTCTTTGCTTGTCTTTCAATTTACATCTTTAAATGAAGGAGTGAAGAGTACATGGGTGTTTTGAGTTCTATACACACTACTTCATTATGTTAAACAAAGTGAGCTGTCTATGAAACAAGCGTCACATACATCAGTTTCTGTGTGAGCTCATTATTGCTTTTCACATATTTGGGTTGTATTTTGGTTTTTTATGTTGTCCTGTTTTTTACATATGTTTTTTTAAAATTATTTTTACATGTTTAGGATGGAGGAGGAGACATACATCATTACTTAGCTAATGGTAATATAAAAATATTAGTCATAATATACCAGATAACCATGCTATATAATCAACAGACCTAAAGAAGTCAAATAACAAGGAGAGTTCAAGGGAGGATGTTTGAGATAGGGAAACAAAATAGATATCAGAGGTCAATGGAAGGAGGGAATTGCGTGGAAGAGAGGATGGGGGAGGAGGGAGGTTGATCAAATGTAGAGAAAGAAGGGGAAGAAAGGGAAAACAGTGTGTGTGTGTGTGTGTGTGTGTGTGTGTGTGTGTGTGTGTGTGTAGTGAGGCAATCTCTAGGACTTCCAGAGTCCTGGGATGGAAGGAGTCCCCTGGGGATCTATGGGGACAACTTTAGCTGAGACTCTTAGAAATAGGGGACATGGATTAAGAAGTGGCCACTTCCTGTAGCCAATCAGGACTTCTGGTGGCCAGGCACAGGAGAGTAAACTACACACAAACCCTTTGACCCAAAATGTGTCCTGCCTACAATAGGTATATGGACAAAAAATAGGGCAAAGACAGGGAATGGCCAACCAATGACTACCCCAACTTGATATCCATCCCATGGGCAAGAACCAATCCCTGACACTATTAATGGTACTCCATTATGATTGCATAATGTCCTCTGAACCTAGTGTAACTGTCCTCTGAGGGGCACCACCCAGAAACCAATGGAAAGATATACAGAGACACACAGCCAAACATTACATGGTGTTTTTTGAGTCTTATGGAAGAGCTGGGGGAAGAATTGAGGTACCCAAAGAGGACAGGGCTCCATAGGAAGACCAACTGAGTAAACTAACCTGAACCCTAGGGGGCTCCCAGAGACTGAATCACCAACTAGAACCCCTACACATAAGTAGCAGATGAACATCTTGGTCCCCAATCACAGGAGCAGGGGCTCTCCTGAATCTGCTGCCTGCCTGCCTGCCTGCCTGTGGATGCCTTTGGATACCACTCCCCTAATTGGACTGCCTTGTCCAGTCTCAGTGGAAGAGGATGTGCCTATGTACCTACTCCTGCCATAATCTGATATTGGGCCTGGGGAGTGGAGGGGTGCTACTGAGAGTGACTTCAGTTTCTCGAAGGAGAAGGGAGGGAGGATTGGGGGAGGTTCTGACTGAGGGAGTACAGGAAGTGAAGGAAGGCTGATATTGGAATTTAAAGTGAATAAATAAATAAATTTCTAAAAAAGAAAAAAATATTAGCCAAAAGTTTAGTATTTGAACATTCCTTAGGAAACCCAAGGAACATGAAATCATTATATTCATACAGCCATGGATTCAAGTGTATATGAATAGACAAATCTACAGACATTTAAATCAATGGATTCTCACTGGTTTACTCATCATTGATATTTGTTTGGGCAGAGAATATAGCTTTAAATGTTGATAGAATAATGATCCCCTAATATCCTAAGAGAATATTTCTATCTAGGACATAGATTAAAACTTTGTATGTCTTAATAGTTTGTCAGTGCAGATTTATTCAAATCACATCAGAAGTCACTATATACATATTGAAAGGAAAACAGAGAATACTTTGCCTATAGCTAAGGTTTTTCTTTTCTTTTTTGTTTAAGTTTAGAGTAGCTTTCAACCAATTAACTAATGTCACATGTCACAGTTCTCATGATATTAGCTTTCTAAAGAAGTGAACATTTTAAAGTTTTTAATAAAAATTTAATTAAAATTTTAAATTCATTGCCTTATTGTTAAACAATTAACATCAATAATGACATCCTTATTATTTACCAAATATATTTTTAATACTAGCTGTTTCTGTGATTTGCTGGCTGCATAACTGGATAAATGCATGGATGGATGTATGGATAGATGATTGGATGGATGGATGGATACATGGATGGATGAATGGATGGATGCATGGATGCATGGATGCATGGATGCATGGGCAGGTGTCTGCATGCCTGAGTGAATGGATGTATGGAGAAACAAAGCAGGACTTCTACAGGAACATCACTTTTTCTTCTCTTCTACCAGCTCTAGTGTGAAATGATTAGTCAGGGAGTTCAGGAAATCAGAGTATCTTTATTCAACACAGGGGCAAAATCAATCACAATAACATTTGCGTTTCTGTGAAATCAATTTGATAGAAATAATTTGCCTACTAGTCGGCATTTCCTCTGAATTGCAAAGTACTACCCACTCAAGTGATTGAGAATGACTTCCTATACTTGAGTTCGACATATGCAAATTAAAATATCAGTGACTAAGGTGACATATGGCTTAATCTTTGCTTTAAGTGAAATCTTATCAGGCGTGAAAATGTTTAGTTGGAGATAGAATTCATTCTGACAGCATGAACTTTAGATGTTTTTTCTTTCTCTCTCTTTGAGCAGCAGTTATTAGTTTATTGTTAGTTTAATCAGAGGCAGACAAAAAATTTGCTTGTTTTACATCCTTTTGTGCAGCCCACCTGCAAAATCAAGAAGATCATATTGGAAACATGGCAGACAGTGAAACTCAGTAATTGATGACTAATTCTGTCCACCTGTTCCCAGGTATGTGCTTGGGGGCAGTTCCTCAAGCAGGTTGGAAAACTCTATGCAATGCTCCAAGTTCAGAATAAATAAAAAGATATTTTTCTTTTTACTATACATATGCCAGGAATCTGTTCTCCTAACTGGAAGAGACAGTCTGTCATTTGATATTTCTCCACCACTAACTTTGCAGAGGAGGGCTGCCTTCTCTGACACCCTTTTATCTCTGTTCTGAAAAATCTTATTTCAAAGGTGAAAAGTGAACATTATCTCACTTTCTTATTTACGCTCATTTTCTGGTAACTACTCTCTTTTCAAAGGAGTTTCATTAATGTCCCTGTTACTCTCACTTCTGAAGGTAATATTTCCAGTGACAAAATAGACAAAAGGCATATAACATATACAGTCTTTTTGTCTAATTAACTCATCCTAACACTGAAAGGAAGAGAGTAAATATAATTTTTCAAAAAGTCATTACACCATTCTTTACATGGATGAACTGTTCACATCTGACCTCCAGAGAAGTCATTATTAGATATTAGCTAATCCATGTCTCCAGATGAGGCATTAAGTAATCTATTAAGAGTGTCACAGTCAGTGATAGTTCACATGAGTTGTGGCTGATAGCTCTTGTCTAAATGTGTTATCAATATGTTCTCTGAAACATGACAATTGATGTATGTCTCATCAATACACATGGCTAATGAGTAATAAGTTTTAGTTTATTCTTCTTAAAAGTTCACAACCTTTGTCCTACGAAGAACCTAAGGACAGGGTTAGGTATATAAATATTGGGTTAGAGAGTGTTGAGAAGGTGCTGAATTCCCTCAAATATGTGAAAATGTAGATGTGATTAAGTTAACTGGACAAAGGAGATTTGATTAATAGATATATTCTATTATACATACAACAAAATTGTTTTCTCATAATAAATAAATAGAACTATTATTTATAAGATTTTCTATACTCTTTTCTGAAATATAACTTGTGACTAATTTGGAGAAGGATTTCACATGATACTTTACAAATTGATTCTCTCAGAGACACACATCTTCCTTCCAGTACACAACACAGCCCAGAGCAGATTGAGTACTGTAGCACTTCCCCAACCCACAGCCTACATTAAGAAACAGCCTGATTCCCAAGAGGTCTACTATAACCAGGGTCAAAAGAACTCTACCATAGCCAGGGTCACAGGAGGTCCCCCTAATCAGAGACAGCTCTATTTGCCTCACAGAAGGCCTACTTTAACCCAGCTTACAGAGCTTCACCTCCCTACAAGGTCAGATAGGCTCTAGACAGAAACAGCAAGGCAAGTTAGGCAACAGAAACCATTGAAACTTGGCAACATCAGAACCCAGTTCTCCCACCACAGGCTTGGATACCAGAACATGTATGAAAAACAAGCTTTTGATCTGAAATCTCATCTCATGAAAATTATAGAGGACTTTAAGGAAGACATAAATAAATCCCTTAAAAAAATACATGAGAACACAGGTAAACAGATAGAAGCCCTTAAAAAAAACATAAATCTTACCACATAAATTCTATCAGATCACCACAAATTAAGGCTTGTCTTCAGTAACAGCAAAAACAACAGAAAGCCCTCATATTCATGGAAACTGAACAACTCTACTTGGTCAGGGAAGAAATAAAGAAAACAAATTGAAGACATTAATGAAATTAATGAAAATAAATGCACATTATACCCAAACTTATGAGACCCAATAAAATCGCTGCTAAAATTCATAGCAGTAAGTACCTTCATAAAGAAATCAGAGAGATCCAACACTAGTTAACTCTACAGCAATCTGAAAGCTCTAGGACAAAAAGAAGCAAACAGTCCCAAGAGTAGAAGGCAGGAAATAATAAAACTCAGGGCTGAAATGAACCTAATAGAAACAGAGAGAGTAATACAAAGAATCCATCAAACTAAGAGCTGTTTCTTTGAGAAAATCAACAAGATAGATAACGGCTTAGCCAAACTAATTAAAGAGCACAGGGACAGTATCCAAATTAAAAACATCAGAAATGAAAAGGGAGACATAACAACAAAAACTGAGGAAATAAAAAAAAAAATCATCATAACCAGGAAAGGAGATATCATATGACATGTTAATAAAGAAAATATCTAATAAAAAAAATCATCAAATCCTATTCCTAGTAAAAGAGCCTATACTCAAGAAAACTGAAAAATCAGGAAGACATGGATGATTTTCTAGTCAGATACCATGTCTCAAAGTTAAATCAGGACCAGATAAACTATCTAAACAGTCCAATATTCCCTAAGAAAATAAAAGCTGTCATTAGAAGTCTCCCAGCCAAAAAAAAAAAAAAAAAAAAAAAAAAAAAGCCCAGGGCCAGATGGTATTAGTGTAGAATTCTATCGGACCTTCAAAAAACACCTACTACCAATTCTTCTCAAACTATTTCACGAAATAGAATCAGAAGGAATACTACCTGTTCTATGAAGCGACAGTTACAGGTACCTAAACCACACAAAGACCCAACAAAGATGGAGAACTTCAGATCAATTTTGCTTATGAATATCAATGCAAAAATACTACGTAAAATTCTCTCAAACTGGATCCAAGAGCCATCAAAATCATCTGTGATGGGTTTTATATGATTGACCAAGGGAATGGCATTAATAGGAGGTGTGGCCTTATTGGAGTGTGTCACTGTAGGCATAGGCTTTAAGACCCTCACTCTAGCTGCCTGGAAGTCAATCTTCCACTAGCAGCCTTCCCATGAAGATGTAGAACTCTCAGCTCTGTCTGGACCATGCCTGCCTGGATGCAGCCATGCTCCCACCTTCATGATAATGAACAGAACTTCTGAAATTGTAAGCTAGCCCCAATTAAATGTTGTCTTTTATAAGACTTGCCTTGGTCATGGTGTCTGTTCATAGCTATAAAATCCCTAAGAAAGAAGTAAGTACCAGGGATTGGGGTATTGCAGTGGAATGCTTTAAGTGGGGCTTAATGGGTTATATCCTCCTACAAATATGAAAGACTTTGTTACTGAGAGTGATTTGAATTGTGTGGACCTGGCCCAAGATGTCTCAGTGGAAAATTTCAATATGTGGCCTAGAGATATTTTTTGTGGCTAGGATATAGAGAAAGTTGAACACTCCTCCATTGTTGGTGGGAGTGCAAGCTTATAAAACCACTTTGGAAAGCAATCTGGTGGTTCCTTAGGAAACTGGAACTCCACTATGTTCAGAGAAGCTTCCTTTTTAATAGCCAGAATTTGGAAACAACCCAGATGTCCCTCAACAGAAGAATGGATCCAGAAAATATGATTCATTTACAAAATGGAACACTACTCAGCTATTAAAAATGAGGACATCAAGTGTTTTGCAGACAAATGGATGGAACTAGAAAATATCATCCTGAGGGAGGTAATCCATCTCATAAAGGACATATGTGGTATGTCCTCACTGATTCGTGGATATTAGCCCAAAAGCTCAGAATACCCATGATGCAACTCACAGACCATACAAAAGTTAACAAGATGGAAGGCCACAGGGCAGATACTTCCCCACTTAAAAGGGGGAGCAAAATAATCACAGGAGGCAGGGGAGTGAGGGATCTGGATGAGAGACAGGAGTGGGAAGGAAAAAAGGGGCTGTATATGTGTGCAGGTTCAGGTATGGGACAGAGACAGGAGAGAACCAGAGAGAATAGAAACATGTAGCAGTGGGGGTCAGGGAACAGGGGAAACACTAGAAAGCCTTAATGACAGGGTGACAGAGATTCCTGGGACCTAATGGGGATGATATCAGCTGAAATGCCCAACAGCATGGAAATAGAACCTGAATAGACCACCTCCAGTAAATAGATATACATGGTCCCCGGATACCTGGGGATGGGATTTGAGATGGGATTGAGCCAACCACCCATCTCAAATTTTTTTATTAGATGTTTTCTTTATTTACATGTCATACAATATCTCATTTCCCAGGTTCTTCTCAAAAATAAAAATAAAAATAAATTAAATGAAATAAAAAAAACAAAAACAAAACAAACCCCTATTCCCTCCCTCTCTCCCTGATCACCACTCCACCATCTCCTGTTTACTGGCCCTGGAATTGCCCTACAGGGGGACATAGGAACTTCAGAGGGCCAAGGGCCTCTCCTACCATTGATGACAGACTTGGCCATCCTCTGTTCTACATATACTGCTGGAACCATTAGTCCAACCAAGTGTACTCTTTGGTTGGTGGTTTACTCCCTGGGAGCTGTAAGGGTACTAGGTAGTTTATATAGTTGTTCCTTCTAAGGGGCTGCAAGCCCTTCGGCTCCTTGGTTCCTTTCTCTAGCTACTTCATTGGGGACCCTGTACTCATACTCAGTCCAATGGATAGCTATGAGGCTCTAGTTCTGTATTAGTTGGGTACTGTAAGAGCCTCTCAGGAGACAGCTATATCAGGCTCCTGTCATCTAGCACTTGCTGGCATCCACAATAGTGTCTGGATTTGACGACTGAATATGGGAAGGATTCCTAGGTGGAGCAGTCTCTGAATTGTCCTTCTTTCAGTTACTGCTCCATAGTTAGTCTCTACAACTTCTTCCATGGGTATTTTGTACCCCTTTTAAGAAGGAATGAAGTATCCACACTTTGGTCTTCCTTTTTCTTGAATTTCTTGTGGCTTATGGATTGTACTTTGTGCATTCTGATCTTCTGGGCTAATGTCCACTTATCAGAGAATGCATACCATGTGTGTTCTTTTGTGATTGGCTTACCTCACTCAGGATGATATTCTCCAGATCCATCCATTTCCCCAAAAATTTTATAAATTCATTGTTTTTAATAGCTGAATAGTACTCCATTGTGTAGATGTACCACATTTTCTGTATCCATTCCTCTGTTGAGGAACATCTGGGTTGTTTCCAGTTTTTGCCTATTATAAATAAGGCTGCTATGAACATAGTAGAGTATGTGTCCTTATTACATTTTGGAGCATTTTCTGGGTATATGCTCAGGAGTGGGATAACTGGGTCCTCTGATATTACTATGTCCAATTTCCAGAGGAACTGCCAACCTGATTTCCAGAGTGGTTGTACCAGCTTGCAGTCCCACCAGCAATGAAGGAGTGTTCCTTTTTATCCTCAACCTTGCCAGCATCTGATATCATCTGAGATTTTTATCCTACTCATTTGGACTGGTGTGAGGTGGAATCTCAGAGTTGTTTTGATTTGTATTTCCCTGATGACTAAGGATGTTGAACATTTCTTTAGGTGCTTCTCAGCCATTCAGTATTCTGCAGTTGAGAATTCTTTGTTTAGCTTTGTACCCAATTTTTAATAGGGATATTTGGTTCTCTGGAGTTCTCTTGAGTTCTTTGTATACATTGGATATTAGCCCTCTGTCAAATAGAGGTTTGGTAAAGATCTTTTCCCAATTTGTTGCTTGCCATTTTGTCCTATTGACAGTGTCTTTTGCCTTACAGAAGCTTTGCAATTTTATGAGGTCCCATTTGTCAATTCTTGATCTTAGAGCATAAGCTACTGGTGTTCTGTTCAGGAAATTTTCCTCTGTGCCTATGTGCTCGAGGCTCTTCTCCACTTTCTTTTCTATTAGTTTCAATGTATCCGGTTTGATATGGAGGTCCTTGATCCACCTGGACTTGAGCTTTGTAGGAGGAGATTGGAATGGATCGATTTGCATTCTTCTACATGCTAACTGCCACTTGAGACAGCATCATTTGTTGAAAAAGCTGCCTTTTTTTTTTCCACTGGATGGTTTTAGCTCCTTTGTAAAAGATCAAGTGGCCATAGTTCGTGGGTTCATTTCTGGGTCTTCAATTCTATTCCATTGATCTACCTGCCTGCCACTGTACCAACACCATGCAGTTTTTATCACAATTGCTCTGTAGTATAGCTTAAGGTCAGGGATGATGATTCCACTAGAGGTTCCTTTATTGTTGAGAATAGTTTTGGCTGTCCTGTTTTTTTTTTTGTTTTATTCCAGATGAATTTGCAAATTGCTCTTTCTAAGTCTGTGAAGAATTGAGTTGGAATTTTCATGAGGATTGCATTGAATCTGTAGATTGCTTTCAACAAGATGGTCAATTTTACTGTATTAATCATGCCAATCCACAAGCATAGGAGATCTTTCCATCTTTGAGATCTTTTTCAATTTTCTTCTTCAGAGACTTGAAGCTTTTGTCAAACAGATCCTTTACTTGCTTAGTTAGAGTCACACCAAGGTATTTTATATTATTTGTAGCTATTGTGAAGGGTGTTGTTTCCCTAATTTCTTTCCCAGCCTGTTTATCCTTTGTGTAGAGGAAGGCCACTGATTTGCTTGAGTTAATTTTATATCCAGCTACTGTGCTGAAGTTTTTTTTTTTTTTATCAGGCTTAGGACTCTCTGGTAGAATTTTTGGGGTCACTTAAGTATACTATCATATCATCAGAAAATAGTGATAATTTGATGTCTTCCTTCCAATTCGTGTCCCTTTGATTTCTTTTTGTTGTCTAATTGCTCTGGCTAGGACTTCAAGTACAATATTGAATAGGTAGGGAGAGAGTGGGCAGCCTTGTCTAGTCCCTGATTTTAGTGAGATTGCTTCAAGTTTCTCTCCATTTAGTTTGATGTTAGTTAGGTTTTCTGTATATTGCTTTCACTATGTTTAAGTATGGGTTTTGAATTCCTGATCTTTCCAAGACTTTTATCATGAAGGGATTTGGATTTTTTCAAATGCTTTCTCAGCATCTAATGAGATGATCATATTTTTTTTTGAGTTAGTTTATATAGTGACTTACATTCTTGGATTTCCTTATATTCAACCATCCCTGTATCCCTGGGATGAAGTCTACTTGATCATGATGTATGACCATTTTGATGTGTTCTTGGATTCGGTTTACAAGAATTTTATTGAGTATTTTTGCATCAATATTCATAAGGAAAATTGGTCTGAAGTTTTCTTTCTTCTTTAGGTCTCAGTTAGGTATATGAGTAATTGTGGCTTCATAGAATGAATTGTGTAGAGTATCTTCTGTTTCTATTTTGTGGAATAATTTGAGGAGAATTGGTACTAGATCTTCTTTGAAGGTCTGATAAAACTGTACAACAAACTCATCTGATGTTGGGCTTATTTTTGGCTGGGGGACTATTAATTATTGTTTCTGTTTCATTAGCAGATATGGGACTGTTTAGATCATTGATCTGATCTTGATTTAACTTTGGTACCTGGTATCTCTCTAGAAAATTGTCGATTTCATCCAGGTTTTCCAGTTTTGTTGCATATAGGCTTTTGTAGTAGGATCTCATGATATTTTAGATTTCCTCGATGTCTGTTGTTATGTCTCCCTTTTCATTTCTAATCTTGTTAATTAGGATAATGTCTCTGTGCCCTCTGGTTAGTCTGACTAAGGGTTTATCTATTTTATTTGTTTTCTCAATGAACCAGCTCCTGGTTTGGTTGATTCTTTGTATAGTTCTTTTTGTTTCTATTTGATTGATTTCAGCCCTGAGTTTGATTATTTCCTGCCTTTTACTCCTCTTGAGTGAATTTGCTGCTTTTTGTTCTATGGCTTTCAGATATGCTGTCAAATTGCTGGTATATGCTCTCTCCAGTTTCTTTTTATAGGCCCTTAAAGCTATTAGTTTTCTTCTTAGGACTGCTTTCATTGTGTCCCATAAGTTTGGGTACGTTGTGGTTTCATTTTCGTTAAACTCTAGAAAGTCTTTAATTTCTTTCTTTATTTCTTCCTTGACCAAGTTATCATTGAGTAGAGTGTTGTTAAGCTTCCATGTGTATGTGGACATTCTATTGTTTATGTTGTTATTGAGGAGCAACTTTAGTCCATGGTAATCTGATAGGATACAAGGAATTATTTCAATCTTCTTGTATCTGTTGAGGCCTGATTTGTGACCAATTATATGGTCATACTCATCAAAGGTATGATCTATCAAAATGAACTCTCAATTCTCAATCTCTATGCTCCAAATGCAAGGGCATCTCATTCATAAAAGAAACTTTACTAAAGCTCAAAATACACATTGCACTGCACACAATAATAGCAGTAGATTTCAACACCCCACTCTTTGCAATGGACAGATCATGGAAACAGAAACTAAACAAAGACACAGTGAGACTAACAGAAGTTATGAAACAGATGGATTTAACAGATATCTATAGAACGTTTTATCCTAAAACAAAAGGATATACTTTCTTCTCAGCACTTCATGGTACCATCTCAAAAATTTTAACACATAATTGTTCTGTTTAAAGGAAACCCAGGGACAAAATGGAGTAGATTCTGAAGGAAATTCCATCTAGAGACTTCTCCACTGTGTGCTCTATTCTATCCACAGACACCAAACCAAACCCTGACACTATTGCTGATGCCAAGATGTGTTTGCAAACAAGAGCCTGGTATGACTGTTCTCTGAGAGGCTTTGCCAGCACCAGACTAAGAGAAATGCAGATACTTACAACCAACCATGGGACTGAGCCCAGTTACTGCAAAGGGAGAGTTAGGGCAAGGACTGAAGGAGATGAAGGGATTGCAATTCCATAGGAGGAACAATATCAACTAATCAGATCCCTCAGAGCTTCCAGGGACTAGACCACCAACCAAAGAGTATACATGGGCTGGTCCATGGCTCTAGTTAAATATGTAACAGTAAGAGCCAAGATTTTAAGCTCTACTAAGTACAAAACAAACAAACAAACAAACAAAAAGTATTTATATATTCATATTCATTAAAGAAAATACTAGTAGTGATGTATTATTTTGAAATATACAGTTAATATGTTTGGAGTTATTTAAAATTTATATTGAGAAAAACAAATGTATTTTCAGTAATGCTGTAGACAAGCACCTACATAATACTATTAAATTATTTGTTGTTTATATCAAACAACTTTTATAATACTCATTTTTATTGTTATAATATTTTATAAATTTTAAAGAATATGACAAAAAGATATTGTAGGTATTGAAAGGAAACAAGAATGTGATTTAATTCTATTTACTTAAAATATGTTTTTAAATGTTAACAAATTGAGATAAATTGAAATCATGTAAATTTTGTCATCATCATGCAATAAGACTTAAAAAAAGACTAAAATTCATAAAGAGCTATATTTTCAAAATTTAAAACCTGAAAGTTCTGTTGAATTACATCCTCACATTTACCTTATTTAAATATATTTATAAAGTATGGTAACACAGTAGTGAAATAATCTTAAATTTCTTAAAATTTTACATCATTTAAAATCTGAAAGTGATTTTTAAAGATTCACCAAAGGCTTCTGGGTATTTTCAGAATCTATACTTTCAGAACTTGTAAGTCAAAGGTGAGGACATAGTGAGCTCAAGGCTAGCCTGTGCTACGGCAATTCTCTGTCTCAAAAAAATGATGAAATATGTAGAAGAATAAATTATTCAGAAATATTCAAAGTCTCCCAGTTGTAATTTGTTCTACGAATAAGATGATAATGGTATTTCGTGCCACAGAAGAGTAGACACCAGGGACACAACATGGATTAGATTACAGTAATCCCCACTCTCATGTAGATGAAAGGAAGGCTATGTTAACTACATAACTCACACACAGGATCTTCTGGTTTCAATATTGTAAAATCTGAGAATTCCCAGTTAAATTGTGAATTTGGCATTAACATTTGACATTAATGAATGAGAGCTCTCTGCTCACCTCTTCTTGTTAAATGTAGTTAATTATCCTGCAATGAGGTCACCATGTTAAGATGAGAAACTGAGATTTTTCTTAGATCTGGAGTCTCCTTTTGACGCTCTAGTGACAAAATGAGCTGAAGAGAATTCTGTGTCTAAACCAGGCAGCTTTAATTGGTTTGTTTCATGAAAGAATGGCTAAATTATGAGCAAACTGACATGAGTTAACCTTACCATAGTTATTTCAGGGAAGACTTTCCCACAGTTTCTCCAATATAGATTGTGCTGGAGAACATCGGCTTTAACTTTTCATAAATTGAAATACCCAACTTAATCAATAGTAACAATATCTCTGATCAGAGCTAAAGTATATCCTGGTTCTTGTTTGATTTGTAAATCATGGTATTTCTTATTTTCCTTCCAACTATTACTTTTAAGAATTTTTTAATGATTGATAACTCGGTACAATTTATGAGTCCATTAATTTTTTATATTTCAGTTTCAGCAAGTTATGGCCTTGGAAGTATTACATATGGAATGTTTATTCAGTTTAAGGTAGCGTGGCTTTTGCTGTTTTCACTTGTTCAACTGAAACTCCACAACACAATACAAAGAGCAGCCAGCTGCATATTTAGAAATTCCTGGTCAACTTCTCTCTCTCTCTCTCTCTCTCTCTCTCTCTCTCTCTCTCTCTCTCTC